>JAANSN010003652.1:0-17699 GCA_036850665.1 Dicranocentrus wangi | reverse complement strand
GGCCATTTCCCTCGAATGGTGGGCGCGGAGCAAACACGTTAGTCCTGGTGAGGATGTTGATCCGTGAGCAAGTAAAGGTTGAATGGAAAGGTCTCCCGGATATTTATATTTACTGGATAGAGGCTGGCTTGTGTTAGAATTAGAAGAAGAGGAAGCTGGTTAGTAGCTGTTTAGGTATTAACAGACTCTTTGGTTTACAAATACTGAATTTATCCTGTTGAGTTTTGATAGACTTGTACGTTACTAATTAGTCAATAAAAATGCCCGTGGTCAGTTAACTTACAGATGAGCTTTGCAACAGTCAGAAAAGGTAGTAATGGTATGTAAGAAAGCCAAGAAAGAGAAAACCAACAGTCCAAGAAACACAATAAGGCATTTCTACCATGTGACACAAATTCCGTTTTAAAAAAACTAAGACCAGGCCAAGCGAATCCCGTCATACCGCCGAAGGAAGCGTGGTTATATAACAATGGCAAGCGATCAAACGCGCTGCACATAAACCGCTCCGGTAATCACAACACTGCACTGCTAACGTGTCAAATGACAGCTTCATAGGAATCAATTACCTACATACTATTTGATATCTATATCTACTACATTTCAATATATAACTCAGTTTAATTCAACCTATGCTCACGTAGAACTGCCGGGTTTATGCATTGCTCACCACCGGCAGCGAAAACATTCAAAAACTACTATTTTTTGAAAGGGACCCTATCATTTTGGCAGTTCTCCAACTGCATCCAAAAAGACTTCAAATGACCAGCTTTTCATGATGATGATGATGATGTGCAGCATTAACATTGGTAATAAATATTGGTCGGCTCGACATGAAACATATTGAGTAGAGCAAAACGTGCTCCAATCTTTCAGCCTAACCCCATCCATAGAAACTTATGTCACTGTAATTTTGGTCCAGATGTACTTCCACTACTTCTCCGTGTCGAGTCCATTTTTGTCGAGTTTTTTTTACCCCTTTTACCAAAATAAGTTGACCATTAGTGTGAGGAGGAGAAAAGGATTTTTATTATGCTCCGTTTACAGCTCCTCCAAATCGAGCAGAAAGAAATTGAATTTGCAAGTAGATTGAAATCAACCATTCAATCTCTTATTCCTTTTATCTCTCTGGTGGACCACCACCATTGAGTGAGAGGATCCAACAGATAGAAAAAAAATACGTTTTTTCTCTTTCTTTATATATTCAACGTCCGTCCATATATAGTCCATCCATGCCCTTTCCAGTCCAAAGTCCAATCGGACATTACATTCGCACATCACTCGAGTTGTTACATCAACTCCAGTCAGGTAGAACATAATATGTGAGCCACCTAGTTCACGTACGTACGTCGTAGTAGCCATTGAGGTGGAGGTGGTGGGAGCATGGAGGTACATGGGGAGTCGTTAAATTCAATTGCGTTCATTCTCCGGAAATATACTGTTATCCTGAGAGGAAGACGAAGAAGAAGAAGAAAAAAAAATAGAGATTTATACAGATTATTAGTTTCTGGACAACTATTTCGCTTTCACTTTCCCCCCTCAAAAGAAAAACTAACTAAAATCCCCTCTATTTTCTCCGTTGCAGCTTGGAAAGAAGACTTTGTCCGTGGACGAGGACGTGGAAGGTGAAGGTGGACTGGACGGAGATGAGATGACTGAAAACGAGCGGAACTTATTCCTAAGGAGTCCCTACTTTGATTCCAGACGTTTCTCCGACTCTGCCGTGTGTCGCGGGCCAACACCTGCAATAACTTTTAGCTTAACGTCGGATCTGGACGATGGAGCGGATGGCAATAGCCCAACGGTCCCTATCATCCGCCGGGCATCCGACTCTGCGGCATCAGGTATCGTGCTCAGCACCGGCGACCTGGAAACTCTTAAATGTCTCACATCCTCGGCGCAAGAAATCAGCAGCGGGAGTAGCGGAGCCCTGGAGCAGCAAAGCGGAGGAGGCTCTGCATCACCCACAAATTTCGGTAATAAATTATCTCTTTTCCCCACCACCACAACCTAATAATAACCTGAAAAAGGAATAACATGGGAACACACGACGGCCAAGTTTTCTTTCTTCTCTGGGAAAAAAAGTGTAGACTAACAAAATGTAAAGGATCTCTCCGTTTCTGCCTGCCTGTGCCAGCAATTATGGCTTGTTTGCATCATTGGCGAAATGCAATTTATTTTAATGGACTTTTCCAGTCGTCGTCGTCGTCGTCGTCGTCGCAAAATGCATACTTCATAAAAGGGCTTTCCATAATATTCCGGAGGGAACTGTAAGAATATTTCATTTCAATTTTCAAAAATCCCATAGGATTGCCAGTTTTAGTTTGAGTCTTCACCCAGAATTTATTTTCCGCGCACAGACATCCCACTTTCCCAATTCCAAAGTAATATTTCCAGGAAGACCATAACCAAACGACGACACGAGCACAATATAATTCTGTTACCCACTGGTCGCGCATATTAATTGAACACTACGCTGCTTGTAGCCCAGATCACTATTTTTTATTTAATATTGAAATACAAATAGAAATTCCACTCTCTTTGAAAATTCAGCTCACCAGTCTCTCCTCTCCCCATTGTTTCCCCACTAAAACAACGGGTATTCATTCATTAATAATATGAGGGGGAGGAGGAGGGGGAAGGCACTCAGAAAGTAATACAAGTGGACGGTCTCGAGGAGGACGATATAGGAGATGCCGGCATAAGTAAACAGAATTGCTTACAACGACGAGAACAACGACGACGGGAGATAGGCTATTGAGCATTTTCTCATATTTTTCCTGTTGAAAAACACAGCACAGCTTTCGTCGTCGGTTAATAAACAACAGTTTTGACAAAAAAAAAACTACTCTCTCTGGCTGGAAGCAGGAGGAGGAGAGGAGAGGAGTGGGGAAGCCTTCAACTAAATTAAAAAAGTTGCCACTCGACAACCAGCCATTCGCAATATTCGCATCCTTTTTTTGCAGCGCCGCGGCTCGTGTGTATTTTTAGGGAGAAAAGAAGAGAGAAGGGTACGTATATTCATCACATCCGTTTTTCCACAACTAACGAGAGAAGAACACAAGGTGAACGAAAATGAAAAAAAAGTCTTTGTGACTACGCGAAAAAAGCGAGAGAGATAAAGAGAGCTATGCAGTAGTATATTATTTTGTTTTGGGGGAAATAGAGAAGAAGAGTCTTTTTGCCATTATTATGGACTTCCAGAAAAAGACCAAGTCCCACTGCACTCCAGTCTCCCCGCTCCCTTTTTTGCACTTTCCCCAGCGGAAGTTTTCCCCCTTGCTCTCGGGCAAAAAGTACTTTTTTCAAGTTAAAAGATCAAATTCGAATTCTATTAGTCGCACGTACGGACGGCGAGAGAGAGAAAGTCGTAGAAGGATTCAGAGAGAGTGAGAGAGAGTTAAGGATCCGGAGAAACTTAGTTGCAGGTTGAGAGGAGAGAAGAGATGAGAGAAGAAAGTGAGGTAGAGTCTCCATTTCCGATTACTACTTCCCCCTCATTATTCGCTGACTTTTGGGTTGGTTAGGTTTTTAGGTTTAGATTATATGCCTAAATATATGATGCTTCTTCGCTTGTAGCAGTAACTTAAAGTTCGTTTATCTTCATCCCGAAGAAAACTCAAGACTTTGTGCATGTTGGTGATGGATGTGAGCTGGAAAGCGGTGGTGGTACGTACTGCTTCGGGTAAAAGAGACTCGCGACTGGGGCAAGATGAATACTCAAAATGTATAACATCGATTTTTACACTCCACTTCCCAAATGAAGGCCACCGTCATCCTCAAGAATACCTAGTCTCTTTTTCTCAAGAAACTTGTTTAAATGCTGACAACTTTGTAGCTCTCCCGATCAATCATCATTTTAAAACGTTTTACCGTCTTGATTGAAATATGTATGTAATGTAGAGCTTAACAGAGAGTGAGGGATAGAGAGAGAGAGAGTGAGTTCACAACGAGAAAAATTCATTCGGCTCGCTTTTTCCAAAGAAAAAGTACAAGCTCGAGGCTGGAAAGACTCTCTAAAAATAGTAAATCAACACACAAGTAGTCGTAGTCGTCGTCCTTTTCGTTTGTTAGAATACTGGAGGCTGGATAGTTGAGTTGAGCCGAGTGAGTAAAGCTGCTGCTGCAGTTGAATTACAAGGAAAGTTGGTTGTTTCCCTGCTTCCTTCTCTGCTCGTCATTCCGTGGCGGAACGGGAGTGACGTCGACGGGAACAATTTGGGAGGAGGAAAAAAAGACTAACTGAAAAGGGAGATTGACGTGATTTCCCTTGCCAAATATTTGATTTCTTTGAAAATTGTTCAATTATTTCCACTATCGAATTAGTGTCAACGGAAATATGTGAAGCTGATACGCCATTCGATATCCTTTCCAGTGGAGTTGTATGCAACGTTTCGCTAGGTTTGTTTGCTGCAGGATTCATATATTCAGGGTAGGTTCGATTACACCAGTGGAAATTGCGACTAGTGCCAAAAAAAAACATAAACACGGCGATTTTTTTTAAATGGGAAATGTAGATCCTTTCGTAAACGATCGCTGCTTCTTGCAGTAATTCAAAGGAAAACAGCTGGATTCTTTTATTCTCTGTCAGTCAATAACCTCCAAAATAAGAATTTAGTGGGTGGTGTACCTTGTCCCGCAGCTTTAATTCGTGCAAAATGTAATATCTACCACAAAGGAACATGCTCTTTGTCTTTGTTTCATCTCTTTTAACTAAAAATAACTTTCTTTTACAACTGGTGGTTTGCCAATAAGTATTTAAAATCAAGGAACGTTTTTTTTCTTGGTGGTGTACCTTGTCCCGCAGCTTTAATTCGTGCAAAATGTAATATCTACCACAAAGGAACATGCTCTTTGTCTTTGTTTCATCTCTTTTAACTAAAAAATAACTTTCTTTTACAACTGGTGGTTTGCCAATAAGTATTTAAAATCAAGGAAAGTTTTTTTTTCTTTCCTTTTGATCTCCTCCACCAGATACAGTAGTATCAGTATCACGTGTGTTGGGGGAAATTGTTACGTAAAAGTTTATTCCGTCTTTATTCTTTCTTTCTAATCCTATTTTGCATTTCTTTTCTTCTTCTTTCTTTTTTTTGCTGTGTGAGATGTCGAAAGAAAAGCCTTGAGAAAGCAGTTTTCTTCTAAATATATATTCATGATATTTGTTACTTTTTCTCTATGATTTACTCAAATTGCTCAAGTTTCGTTAACCCCAAAACAAAAAAAAGTTTTGAGCCATGCATAACTGGAAGGATATTATACGCCTGCAAATAATATGTATTTTTTTCGTGGGAAACATAACAAAAAACAAAAAGTAGAAAAAAGTAAACTGAAAATTTTTCCGTTACTTGGAATTTATATATTTTTTCCTCATCGTTTCTCTCGCTCTCTCTCTCTCTTTCTTTCTCAGTTGGTTTCTCCAGTTGCCTCTCAACTACAAATTTTTATTTCCTCCTTGTATATTTCCTCCTGTTATGGTTATTAATAATGGAGGGGAAAAAAGTTACCTCCAAGAAGCTCGCATATGCTTCCTCCTCCATTTCTATAACTGACAACAGTTAAAACGGCGGTGGCGTAGCAGGTTTTATTTTATGCAGCCACTTTGCGTGCTTTAGTATCAACAAGAAGAGAAATAGAGAGAAGAATAGATCTCGCATATGCTTCCTCCTCCATTTCTATAACTGACAACAGTTAAAACGGCGGTGGCGTAGCAGGTTTTATTTTATGCAGCCACTTTGCGTGCTTTAGTATCAACAAGAAGAGAAGTAGAGAGAAGAATAGAAAAAGGAGTCAGTTAGGTTGTGTTGGTTTGGCTCTGCCAGGTAAATAATGCAACAAGGATAAGAAGAGCCATTTTTTTCCTTGACAAGGGAAAAACAAAAAGTTTACGAGAAGCTCGTACGAGAAGAGTATCTTCCCTTTATTGCTTTTTTTCCAGACAAGTGTCAGTTCATTATGAAATTCGCTGTATTTTACAAATCCAACAACAAAATGTGGAANATAAGAAGAGCCATTTTTTTCCTTGACAAGGGAAAAACAAAAAGTTTACGAGAAGCTCGTACGAGAAGAGTATCTTCCCTTTATTGCTTTTTTTCCAGACAAGTGTCAGTTCATTATGAAATTCGCTGTATTTTACAAATCCAACAACAAAATGTGGAAGAATGTTCCATTGCCTAAACCTTTCTTCTTGTCATTTCAATTCTGTTACAAAATTCAGCGAGTTAGTAGTTTCCCCTGAAATATTATCCTATCCAGACAGAACCATTTTGCTGGAAGACTTTTCATCAAATATGTAACTGCGGGATAGGTAGTTGTTCTGCTGCTGGAATGGATCTGCATAATAAAAGCTGGGGAGTGAGTGCAAAAATAACTCGAATTCATTTCATCCTGTCCTGACTACTGTCTTAAAAAGTGATTTTTTTTCTCCGTAAAAACGTACCATATAACCTGCCCACACACAGAGCCGTCTCCTAATTCCATCCTTTTTTTTACTTTTTTTATCTCCAATTTTCCCCTCAATTTCATAAAACTTTGTCCATGTGGCGTAATTACAGGCATCAACCGTCAACATTGACTAGAAAATGGTGGCCACCTTGTGTTGCCACCTACCTAACTCACTGTGTTGGCAAACCTGGAGTTTTTTTTGTCTACATGCTCAATAATTCACCGCTTTGATTGTTTTTTTCCAGGAAATCGATCAAAGTCATTTGACGCCACATTATCGGTGAAGAGGGGACTTGGGAGTTCGTGGTTTGCAAAAAGACATCTCCCCATGTCCTGCAAGCTACCGGGCTCATCCCCAACTGGAAGTCAACCTTTGTCCCAAATCCGAACTCCGATTTTGACAATTACAAACGAAAATGGTAAGTTTCAATGCCGTTGCGGTTATTTTTTCAATCGTGGAATACAAGGAGCAAGTTAGATTGGAACCTTCCTCAACATCTTGTGAAATGTCTTCCGATAAGCATATACTGGTATATTTATGATATGATGATTACATATGCATTTGTATGACGTTCCCGCAATGATTATAAGTATATCATATGGCGTTCCCCTTCTCGTCAGAGTTGCGTCGCACTTTGACAATTGTTTGCTCTCCCTCATATACACACACAATATCTGTATATAAGCATTCCAAGTTTGATACCAAAGTCAAGGAAAACTAATGGGATTTCTTTGTCTCTTTTGTGGACCCACAAGCATGTCAAAGCGAACTGATAGAGATCCCTTCACCACCAACTGTCACGCCCGTCTCATCTGGTGGCTCCCCAAATGAAGTAACTTCAACGGTAAGTAAAACGTCGTCCTACTAGCCCCACCAACAAAACATTTGCGGTGAGGTGGTGGAGAGAGAGAAGGGAGAAGAAGAGAACTAAAAGAAGAAGGAGTGAAATTAAACTCGCAGTCTCAATTTTCTTGTCTTTTAACTTCATTTAAAGATATGAGTAGACACCTTTCCGGTGCCATATGGTATGGTTGTCCCCTTGCCTTCTTCTTTCCATTTTCTCCTTCTCCGCCACCGCCACTCAAGGTTAAAGTCAGTCGGAGAAAATATGGTTTTTGAGAATGAATGTGGCTTGGCTGGCCTGGCGAAGCTTTAGGAAAACAAATCTAGAGTTGAGTTCATTTGTCTGAGTCGTCTATAAATGTCAATTATCTACTGCGGGACTGGGCTCCTCCATCCAGCTGAAATGAGTTTACCCAGCAGAAGAGTTGAGCTAAATTATGTTTGTTGACGACGAGTGAGATTGAGGGGGGGGGGAGAGACTAGAGTCGAGTTGGAAAATATTAAGTAGGGCGAGAGATAAATGCCAGTAGACAAAGGAAAGTTCAGAGGTTGACAGTCTCGTAATCAAATTCACCTCTTCAGTTCCCCGTATTATATTCAAGTGAGTAGACTTTTGTGAAGGTAAACTCTTTTGGCTAGCTCTCCATTTTTCATTAGAAATCCTAGAATTTCCAAAATAAAGTTGCCTTTTCCATTCTAACAAAAAGACAAATAGTATTTGGTACGAATTTGACGAAATTATTTGATTGCTTTTTTACGAAAGGTCAGTTCAATGCGTGCACTCGAGAATATAATGACGACGAGGATAATTAAATAGTATCTAAAAGACGGCCATCGGAATTAAATCAATAGTCGTCGTCGTCGTCGTCGTGTCCGTGTGTCTCAATGAAATTAATGACATGAAATACGAGATGGGCATAATAAATTCGGCATAATATCACAATATCGTCCACTACTCCACTCTTATATTTTATTTACAGGTAACTTGGGACAAGAACGGTTACGTCCTTGATGCCGCCTTGTTGGGCTCTGCAATCGAAAACCATCTAAAGCAGGGGAATCGCAAGCGGCGGGCCACATTCTCCACGTTATACCAAGCTCCTCCAAGTTCCGTTGAATGCAAAGTGACAACAAGGTAAAAATAAAATAGCGAAAGAAAAACGTATTTTGAGTGGCATAACTTTGAAATGAACATAAAAATAGACAGCTTTCCACTTTTCCTTCGTCCCCACATCCATCCATCCTCCTCTCAATTCAGTCACGACGAGGTGGTTGTAAAAGATTCAAAAGATTCGAGAGTTTTGCGTTTGCATGAATCGATTAGTTTTTAGTCGGAGCGACTAGGACTGCGACTACGACGACTACTGCCATCATATAATTTATATTTTTGTGGGGCTGAGAACGAAACGGCACGTAATGGGCTCCTTTTTGCAGCACAGCTCTGCTCTCCTTGTTCTTCTGTTTCTGTCCCAACTTTTCACTTTGGTGCTCCATGCGTGAAAAAGCCATAAAGAAAGTTTATTGTTTTTTAGATAACGGAAACAGTAATGGTTTGAAGTTTGATTGTAGAATGGGGCATGAGAATTGGGTTGGAAATGAATGAACTACAAGAAGAAGTTTTTTTTAACGTATATATTGCCGAAATATAGGTGTATAAATTGTTAAGAGGAGGATGTTATATTGCCCACACACAGTCATTCAGTGAGTCAGTCACACGTGGAGAGCTAGAGACACAAAACTTGAAGACTTGACTTCGATTCATTTTCTTTCTTTCTTTTTATTCTCTCTTGAATTTTTGTGTAGAGCTCGCTCTGCATCCGCTTGCGTCATCCCAATAAATCCAAAAGAGCTTCAGCAAGGCTCAAGTGGTGGCGGCGGTGGCGGGGGCAATCATCGTCGAGAATCAATAAGCACAGATCGGGTAATACCTAATTTTCCATTGTCGGAGAAGGGAGGAAATCGCAGATCCTCGCTGAAATCCATGGTTCGCTTCCCCTGGGACTCCAACAAGGAGGCTCAATCTCCGGAGACAAAGGCGCTCCTCTGGGAGAGTCCAGTGGAGTACACAAACTCTGGCTCATTTATTCGCGCCACGGTCACCGACTTTGGTGCAGAATGCATTGATGAGGAGGACGAGGAAAGTAGGACACCTGAAACGACAAACATTACGTGCACGACCACCACCTCCACTACCACCACCTCCTCGTCTGGAGGTAACAATAATGGAGTGGTTGCAAGAAACACGGAAGTGACGAGAACGGCCTCCGCACCCAACGGCGGCGGCGGTGGTGGAAATGGAAAGAAGGGAATTAGGGGATTTGAGCTGCCGTCGTGTTCGTCGTCATCGAAAGGGAAAGCGGAGCATTCCTCCGCCACCACCTCGCAACAACAACACTCTCATTCTGCTCCAGCTTCCCCGAAACCAACGGCAAAACGAGGTAGCGACAGCAGCATGTCTATTTGTAGTGCTATTAGAGATTTCATCATTCATTCAATCAGATCCTAGACAAAAAAATATATCGCTACACTCTCCCTCTCTGCTTGAACGATTGCATTTTCTCTAGCAAATCAGACTAAATGTTGATTGCTTTCTTCACGACGACAAAACAAAAATGTCTCTCGGTTTGGTCTTGGTCGCCCTCCTCACTGATGGTGTTGGTGGTGGTGAGTCGTCGGGAGGCGACTGGATTACTCACTCTCTCTATCTGGCCAGAAGGTATTTTCTCTAAAGTCGATAAAAAAAAGTATTAACTTAAATAGAGGATTGGAGGAGTAGAGGTTGGAAAATGGAGCTTGGCCATTTGTCACTCTCGCTCGGAGGATGGGACTGCTGTAAGGTGAGCGTGAAACCAATGATGCGTGCTATTTATTATTACCATTACATTTTTAACTCCTTTTGAGAAAAAAGAAAATTTTTTGGTGTGTAGATAAATATATAAGTCCCTGTCTTCCTCTTGTAGAGTCTAAATGTATTTCAATATTATTCGCGAGAAAAAAAAATTACCTATCATCATGTCTATACATATATAGTTTTGTCGCAGTATATATAAAAGTATTTTACCACTGTAGATGTTTTGTAAATAGTCAATAAGGTGGAGCATATAAGTAAAGTAAAAGTAAAAAAAACCCAAGGAGTTCGTTACTCGTCAATCGGATGGTGATGTGCATAGGCATAGGTAATACATAATATATATACCTAGTTTAGTTAGTAGTTTAGTTTACTTGATAGTTTAAATAAAACACAATTTCAACTAAAATTGTTTACTTGATGGCAGTTTACTAAAGATTTACTAAAGTCCGTACCTGTACTACTCATCTTAGGCATCGTCGTGCGTCGTCATCAACTATTTTTAAAAAAGAAAGTACGTAATTACATATTTGTAAATGTGGAACCCCTCTGGTGGATAATATTCTGGTATTATATTCCGTGTGAGTATGAAAGAGTGAACTTGAATGATATAAAAGCAGGGAACCAAAAAAAAACTGCGTAACGATGCAATCAACTTGGCTACTACATTTGTCTGCGGTGAATATATGTGATAGATAAGTCCTCAAAACAAAGTTTTAAACCCATAGCCATAAAATGCTTACAACTATTTTCAGTTTTAACACTTATTTCTTAAGAAACGGATTGACACTATCTGTGGACGCTTGTGTACCGGTGGTGAAAAAGTAGTTAAATTGGAGACGTGTAAGTATTACATTTTTATTGATCTTGTCATATTTTCCAAATTCTTTTCTGATCGTATATTATTCCAAGACTGAGTCACAGTTCGACAAGGGCTTCTTCAAAAAACAAACTTATTGACGGTAAGAACTTCTCTCCGAATTTTAATTTTTTTTCCCTTCTACTCTCATTCTAGACAATATAGCCTATAATAATATCAACATCAACTTTAACAGAGTATATTTGAGCAGAGGAAAGGGGGGAAACACTATCATCATTAGTCTATTAAATAACATAAAATAATAATAATATCCTACCAAGAGGTATATTTATTCAGGAAGAAAAGTTGATGTACTATTTAAATTGGTTTGTATAGTTTACGAATTAAAGTAGTTTTCGTGTGATAGCAGTGTGTGGAGAGATTATGAGAATAAATTAAAGGATAGCAGTGGTTCTGGTTGTGTGACAGAAGGCTCGCGCGTGTGTGTCTGTGTGTGGTGTGGTGAGTGATGTGAATGCATATTTTCTCCTCAGATAATAATAAAATTATCACAAGGGAAGAAAATTATTCGCCGTCGCTTCTTTAGTTCTTGATATAAATTAAATCATCATGATCGTCATCATCACCAGCATCATCATCATCTTTCTGTATAAATACCAAAAGAATATAAAATAACATTTTCGCCAATGATTATAATGTGTATTTGAAGAGATGTGTAATAATAATTGATGTAACAATCGTAACATGATGCTGCGAAGCGAAGACAATTAATAAATGCAATATCACGGTTTTGAATGAAAAACTCTCAAGACGAAAGACCAAAGCCCCCTTTTATTCCTCCCTCCAGAGGAGTTTGATCGAATTCCAATCAGAGCCTGCTCCGCGGTTGGGCTTTGGCCTTTTATTCTGGGTGGAAGGGAGGGAGTGGGAAACCCATTTCCCTTCCATCCTGTCCAGTTCCAGTTCGCAGTTCACTAGAAGGCACAAGGGTCTCTCCACCAAGCAAATCGTGACGGTCTAGTCTTTTCTCTACTTTCTCTAACCGAAGCACTACCGTTCGTTCCCCAGAGTTCATCAGGGACTGAAGAGAATAAAAACCATGAAAAAAAAATCTCTCTCTGAATTACTTGTCTAGTTCATTGCCTTTTTCCCACTTGCTCCATGAAATGGAGCTGAATAAAATCACGTCGGAATATACGTACTATATAATATACATTTTACTCTTTGCAACTCCGACTTTTTTGTCACTGGAACACTGGAGATGGGGAATAAAAGGGGAAAAAGTGTGGTCTAATCTCTGTACGATATTTTTTTTTCACAAGAGTTTTGTATCATCATGCCCCTTTCAATCTATCTCCCAGGTCCTTTGGGTGATCGATCGTAACCTGTCAGCAAAGGTGATATTTTAGCTGTGCACAATGACATAAGTTGTGTCCCTGCTACAGTGCTACGCAGAGAGAGGAAGTACAATTGAGTGCACACTCACAACCTAGTGGGTCGGTCGAGACCTAGTGTGGTAACTGGGTGGATGGATATACATACTATGAATGAACTAGTAGTAAATTGCGAACTGAAACTTTTTTCGTCTCCTTCTGTTATTATTAAACCTTCCCGTCCCCTCCCATCCCATGAAAGTAATATGTATGCTATGAGTGAGAGAGGCTCTAGATGTTATATGTTATTCTAACAGATAAGGACTTTTTTTGCTACGTGTGGGAAGATTGGCATGGATCTGGCAATCGAGAAGAAAAAAAACTTTTTATCATCATCAAGGTGAACTGAACACAAGTCTATTCAGAGATTTTTCTTTTGGGTGGGACTATATAGAGAAGTAAGCGATGAGGAGTTTGAATGGGAATGCTCATGGGAAAAGTTGGTTTTGGTGACAATCTTTGTGTGTATTTAGAGTTCTCGATCTTCATCATCATCATCGTCACCGATAAAATAAAGTTTGTAAGGTAGTTCTAGTCCCTTTTGAGGTAAATCCCTCGTAAATTAATCGACTCGGAGCGGAATTAGAGGAGAGGTGGATTTGATACCAGTTGAAGAAAAAAATAATGGATACAGTTGTATGACATATGTGACCACACACAGAGACAAACTCTTAACTTGTGTGTTTGATGATGCCCACCAAGAATGATTTCGATGAGAAGCTTGTTTTTTTTCTCTCGCAAATTCAATTTTTGTCCGAGTCCTTTTCCAGCTACTTGAAATGCCCTTGAGATGCTTTCACTCAAATGGAGAGAGAGAAGAAGAAAAAAAATGAGAAGAAGCGTGTTACAAAGGTTTGTGTCGGGAAAGGAAGGAAGGTTTATTATCCTGTTTACTTTTCTCGAGTGAAGGTGGTGAGTTGGAATGTAATTGGCAAGATACCAGAAATTTTATAGATATATATATATTTTGAGAAGTGCTTTCAACTATTTTCACGTTTTGGTCACGGCCATGAGGGGGGATTATACTTGTTAACGCCATCATCACTCGTCTTGCATCAGGGCAGCATCAGGCATTTCTCCTAGCTCCTCGTCCACCTCTTCACTGTCTCCTTCAAAGGTGTCTTCTTGTTCCGCGTCCTCTTCCTCTGCTTCTCCGCCGTCTTCTCGATCTCCTTCTTCTTCTGCTTCCTCCTCCTCGTCCTCCTCCTCCGCATCTAGCATTAACGACTTTGAGTCTTCTATATCCTTGTAATACGGTGCCATATAGTCGTCAGCGGTGAATTGTTCTCGTAGATATGCCTCCAGAACTGCATTTGCGACCTCGTACATTTCATCAAAATTTTCCTAAGAATCAAAAAAGCGATATAAAAATTAGTTCCAGTCTTTGCTGCATAGCATTAGTAACGCATAAAATTGTAGTTGGAGTCCATTCAGCTCCTGCTGCTGACACTTACAAAATCGTTAAACACGCCTTCCACAAGGGCGGAGCGAAAGGGTTTCCAAGTGTCCTCAAACCTGTCAGACTGCGGCACGCCATACTTTTTCATGAGGGTGGATAGGGAGGCCTTATATTCCAGATCCACTTGACGAGTGAGTTCTTCCATCTCTGATAGTTCGACCGACTCCAGCTCCAACTCTTCAGGTTCTCCGGGCTCCTCCGTCGTGGTGGGCATTGTGCTTTCCAGCTCTTCGTCAAACTCGTCCTCGTCAATTTCCTCTTCTTCCTCCTCCTGCTCGGCGGCAGTCCGTGAGGCTGCAGACGCCTTGGCTGCAGCTTCCGCGACAAAATCGGCATACGTTTTTGTTAGGGGGACGTCCGCCTCGCCGTCCTTCTCTTCTTCTTCTTCTTCGGTGTCAAGGTTGTCGGCCACTGAAAAAAATTAAATATTGACGCTAGATTTTTTCAATAACACGTCACATGGCTTCAGGCTCTTTGATGATTATGTATCGGTGTCCTACCAAAATATTTGCTCATTTGTCGATGCGCTGGATACTCCATAAAGGATTTGCCACTGTCATCATTTTCAAACGGATCAACTGGGACTATTGTCATTAAATTATTTTCAATAATACGTCACATGGCTTCAGGCTCTTTGATGATTATGTATTGGTGTCCTACCAAAATATTTGCTCATTTGTCGATGCGCTGGATACTCCATAAAGGATTTGCCACTGTCATCATTTTCAAACGGATCAACTGGGACTATTGGTGGCAACTATATAAAGCACAAAAAAAAATTCCAGCTTAGTCATTTCCCATCAGCCTCCAAATTATCAGGTATGTGCATGCATAATATTATAATATGATGCCAAAATGTTTTACCTTGATGGCAGGGTTTCCAGAAAATAAATGGTCCATTTTGTCTAACCGGGTCAATATCTTATTCACTCTGAAAATACCATTCAGTTGTAGCCCAACCCCAATCTCAAAAGGTCATGCTCAACAAGTAAAAAAAGTAGTATCATCACGAAAGTATTAAATTCATACCGGTACACCGGATGGTTATAGATTTCCTCCATGCCTGGACCGGGCTCCATGAGTCCATTTATGGCAAGCCGGCGGTATCGCTCCGTCTCGGCCTTCTTGCGAAGCCTAATTCTCTGCTTCCAAGCGCGAGTCTCTTCCTCTTCGAGACGCTGAAGGAGCGTTTCCATGTATTTCCCGTCCACCGGTCTAATCTTGTCGGATCCCATTAGCCGCTCGAGCCGCACCACCACTCTCCCCGGTGCCTCAGCTGTGAATACAATGTCTTTCTGGGAGATAAGAAAAGAGAAGAAAAAAGATTGACACAATAAAGGTTTGTCTTTTCCATCCACCCTACTCCTCACTCTCACTACCACACCTCATGTACATGTATTTGGTTTAGTTTGGGATTTTGTTGGGAAGAATAATATACCTGGTACGCTTCAATGGATGGAAGGCGAATGTGGATTTTGCCAGACTTGCCATTTTTTCGCTTCCGCACAGTCTTCCGCTTTGGCTTCCCTTCTCCAAGGCATTGTGGCGGCTTCTCCGACTCCGCCGCGCCGGCTGCTGCTGGCTGCTCTATCTGAACCACCTTTTTGTCAGCTCTGACATCCTTCTCGGTCGACTTTGCGTCCATCTTTAAGCAATTTGAAATTAGTTGAAACAAATACACCAATCTACTGGTTAAAATACTTCACGGGTTAAAACTAAATTTGCAAGTGAAGCTAAACTTTAGCGTAAAATTATAATTACTGGTTGCACTACAAACTAAACAAAAAGCTATCCCACGAAATTAAAACCTCCTCCTAAATAAAAAAGTTACCGTTGATGTAGACTATGTAAAAAGAGCGCAAAAATTATTATTTTCATATGGTGGGATTTAGAGAAGCCTTTCATTCACAACATGTTTCCATCGAGACGGACGAATCACCGAAGGAAAATCTTGCCAGGCGTGACCTGGCTCATGGCATGGCTGACACGACACCACCACCATACAAATTCGCACATTGTCAAGCAAGAGACGTGAAACGGACGACGACGGTAAGTATTCATCCTGCTAGCATACACAACAAACACACTGGTAAAAATGGGTAAACATATTATTTGCATTTTTATGCAATATTAACAAAAATCACGCATGTACATACAAAATATACTACAATCATATCAATCAGCAGCACACCCTCTCCTGCTTCGCAACATCCCAACATCGCAACTCACCACCGAGATGAAGAGCACAATAGAGCACACGACATTCACATCATATGTAACCTGTACTCATCTACCCGGTTGGCTATATGACTGTTTTGCTGCCTTCATTTCAGTCGTAATCATGCACACGATGGTTGTGGATGGTGGTTGGTGGTGGTGGTGGTGTTGTGGAATGCAAAATTCCCGTTAGCTGACTTTACCTTTAGAAGGTCGTGGCTTTGTTATTGCAGCTTTTTGCATTCCAACCTGAACCCCGTCGTAGTGAAAAAAACGTCATGCTCGTTCGTACTCTACCTCATATAATTATTAACTCACGTCAGTTCATCTGAAAGCGTATTATGCCCCGTGATGCAAGTCCACTTTCTCGCTGACAATTTAATTAAGTTTCAGGCCCAGTGCTCACATATTTAATAGAGCTCCTATTACGGAACTCTCGACTCAACTCAACTCGCAATCGCAATTATTATAAATAATTTGAGCCGCACTAGCCCACTTTGTACCATTGCATTTATTTTCCCTTCATTCCATTCAACATAACACAAGTGAACTTTTGCCGCAGCTCACGCAACGCAATTTAAAAAAGTCCCTTCATCCTTCTTCGTCGTCCTCGTCGTCATCCGCATCCACAGCCCTGTCTCTTGCGAAAGGGGAATGACACAAAAAATATAAAGTTTGTAAAATCCTTATTCCTCTCTGTTGGTGGAGGCTGACTCATTGGGAAAATTCGCAAGTTTTGAGGCACTCGCCGTTTTGTGAGTAGTAGTGAGTAATGCAGCGTTGGGACTCACAGTTCAACTCCTCCATATTATTAGAAATATGCATTAAGCTCCTCTCTTCTCGTCGTCGTCTATCGCTGCATAATCACATTACATTTACATACCTTCCCCTCACAACCGATACATAATACAGATATTGTGCTGGTGCAGGCAGCAAAATTTATGACGTCAATTCACTTTTTTTTCTTCTTCTTATATATTTTCCCTACCTTACGTACTACCTACCTACCTGAGCATTACTACCACTTACCACCCATAATAGATGAAATGAAATGTTGGCCATACATTGTCATCCTTCAAATAATGATCTACCAGCATGCAAAAAAGACGTCCACCACAACCTTGTAGCTACTATGTCATGCCGTTCTCGATCAAGTTGACTCTGACAATGAGAGAGAGAGAGAGAGAGCAAAGCAACAAGAACTTTAAGGGAAACTTATATTTTTTTTTATTATATATACATTCCGAGGTGTACCTCTCTCATAGGATATTATGCAAATTCCGTTGTTTTTTTTTGTTTCATTCTTTCTTGTGTATCACTCATGATGACGACTATAGACTTCTAGTTTGTGACATGTTTTCAGCATTATCATCGACAATCATCCCACCCTCCATCCTTCTCCTGTCATGATGACGACGAGGATGAGGATCATGATGATCGTTAATCGTGATCTAGCCATTTCCATAATATCCCTTGTTCAAAATGATCGTGAATGTCTTATCATGGTTATTGGTGCACTTAACGAGAATGATATTGTATCCGGCTACTGGATAGTGGATCCTGGTTTACGCGACGCTAACCATTACGATTACGTGAGCGGGCGGAGGTGAACAACACAACAGAACAGATTATAGATGAGT
>JAANSN010003651.1:0-17701 GCA_036850665.1 Dicranocentrus wangi | reverse complement strand
TACGTGGACTCGGGTTCAAAGAGCAAATCCAATTTCGAGTTGTAATAAGAAGGAAAAACAAACGTTGGCCAACATTGAACTTTTTTCCTCAAGTTTTACTACTTTTTTTGCAAAAAAAAACTCCAATCTTTTTTTTTCGGGAAGACACATGACAATCTTAACGAAGAAACCCTCCCTATTGTCTGTGATTGAGAGATCACAAAAAGTGAAAGAGATGGAACAGTTATGAGGTTTTTTAGTTGGAATTTGCAAAAGATGCAGTTTGCGTAGTTTCCCAGAGAAAATGAAAATCCCGGAGGGAACCCTCAACCAAGTTTGTTATTCCGCGGTGAAGATACTACTACCACTCCAGTTCCTTAACTTTTTCGAGTAAAAAGGCTAAAAGAGGATGGATCAAGACGGGACAATACAAAAAACATGTTTCATTTGGAATAACGTAATCAAAAAGGAAAGTTTTGTGATGACTTTAGAGACAGTTGGTTGGTGAGGGGAATGATCACTGGAAAAAGTTTTGAATGTTATTCAGAGATATTTTTGTTAAGGAGAAATAAGGATGCGGGCTTGTGTTATCGGCATGTATTATGGAACACGTATAATATTTTTGTGACTCAGTGGGCACCAAAGCAGACTATATTTTTGTGACCATCTGGTGAGACGGGTAAAGAGCAGGAAGGGGTTTTAGGTACTTGTTGGTCATCTGCATGCACGTATGCATCCATTATGTCAAAATGGGGAAATGAATATCTACAATGGGATGCAAAATGTGGACATCACAACAGCACAACGTCACCAGCATAAAATATAGGTTATCCTGGAAAAAGTTGGAAGGATTATGGGTAATCCGCTTTTCCCCAGAAAGGGAATGAATCCGAGAAAGGATATTATAGAGATGACTAGAATAAAAGGGAAAAAGTTAGTCTGACATTATGGCTTTGACTTTGATATCATTATAAAAGACAATAAAAGCTGTTTTTCCAACTGCGAGGACAGGACTACAGTTGGGAATATATATACCCTTTACGAAAGATCAGGATTGGAATGTCACGCAATGAGATAAAAAATGTAGTTTTATCTTTATTCAAATATTTCCTTTGAAGAAAATAATGTGTATTCAGTCGGTTTAAGTATTCCGGACGGAATTGTTTTTAAAAGCTACAGGGTTTAAGTGGGGTAGAGTAAATAATGAAATTCCAATTTCCCAGATTTAATAACACATAATATTTGTGACGGGAGCGAAGGTAAAACACAAAAAAGGTAATCAATAATAACAGAAGAGTGGTATTTTCGAAGGGAATTCGATAACCGGGCTTTTATTATTTTCTGAATATTTTACACTGCGGCTCATTGGAAAAGAAGAAGTAGGGAGAGATGGAGGTAGGTAGGTACACCCTGGACACAAGTTCCATTTGCGAACCCTCTGAAAATCTGAAAGTAATGGTACTTCTACTGGATTTTAGGCGTACACATCCACTCAGGCATCACGCACTTTGAATCTGATAGCAGGGTAATAAACTTTTTTTCTTTTTCCAGTCAATAAATTACAGAAAATTCTCAAATCCCCATGTTTACTCTGAATGTCGTGGAATAATCGATGGGGCTATTAAAATGAAAGCCCTGTAGGGAAAACACGAATATTTTTCGGTGCAATGGACACTTGTGCATCCTGCAATACGTACGTATTCAACCATATTATACAACCAAACAATATATACTTACGTACCTATCACAAGTGGAAGATGAGGACAAAAAAGGTTTTCATAATTGGAGTTTGCATTAAGGATATTATTGTTGAGACAAGCTCATTCTAGAAAATTACTCAAAATCAACATTCATTTAAACTTCAAGAAGCCGTCCGTTCTGATTTTAGGACCTCGACATATCTAATAGGTCATTCCCTTAAACAACAAATACTTTTTTGTTTTTAAAAAACCCACAAATATCTAATCCTAGTGCCATTGCAGTTGACAAGAATTACAACTGGAAATTGTGTCCTCGCAAATCGAAAGCATTTCTCTGCTTTCTGTTTCTTTCCCTTCTTCTGTTTACAGGGATATGACATGAAGGAAAATGATTTTTCGTTCATAACAATATAATCAAGGCTCCCCATCGAATCACCGCAATAACCAGGAAATTCCGGAGAATTGAAATGTTCACTGGGTTAGCATGTGCATAAGTGATGGAGAAGCAGTCGTGCCTAAGGAATTTTTTTATCCGTTGTGTGCAGACAACCCATAAAATTTTGCCATCTACCCTACTTTTCCACCACATCAACTGCTTTCTGGCACAGGCAGCATAGTTTATCCTCACGTATCCCGATTTTCCCAAAGATTTCATATAACGGAACGGAGGAGGAAAACTTGGATACGGGGAAAACCAAAAAGTCTGGCGATATCCTATCCCAGTATTAATGTAGAATTGAGAAATTCATGACGGGGGAGAGAAGCAACAGCACAAAATATTAGAGTAGATTTTCTTCAGCCAAGACAAAACTTTTTGGGCCATCGTTTTGCCAGCCAACTAATGGCAGAGAAATTTTCTGGCAAAATTATTTTTTTTTGCGAAAAGCTATCCTCTATCCTTATCTGGGGAAAATGGGATCGGAGGGAAGGCTGCCATAACCAAACGGAAAAGGGAAAAGTGCGCATCACACACACGCACGGAGAACACAGAGAAAACGTTCCATGTCTAGTCCCTGAAGTGAACATCTTGATGCATTTTCTTTTTCTATGGAGTCCCCGAGTTGGAAAAGTATGTCGGAGTTGGGATGGGGTTTTTTTTAGACAGGAGGAATGGTGGTGTATCGCTGGAACATGCCAATGCCAACCCATCTGGATAGAAAAAAGGTTCTCGGGAAAATAGTTGACTGCCATTGCCATTCATAATGATGTTGTTCTTCTGTTGCATGACGGAAGCTCAACAAAAAGTTATTCAGGAGCTTTATAAAGAAGTTGAAACCCTCGTGAAGTCTCAATATAAGCATGATAATATGCTATAAGAAGGGTATCATTGAATGATCAGACAGAGAAAAAGAATCATATAAAGAAAACGAGGAAATGTCTTAAACTGTCAAGAAGTCTTGTAATTTCGAGGATATTACCGACATTATTATTATTAATGCAGTAGTTGAAGTGAGCCGGAGAATGGGGCACAGAAGGGAAAATGGGGTTGGTGGAAACGAAGCTCCGCTGCTCTTTGGTTGTGGTTTTTATGGACATTTAGGGAAAACTCCAGCGCAAGGAAGTATTTTTTTTAAAGGAGAAACTTTTCTTGAAATATCATGAATTTTTTGTTAGTTTATACCGGAAAGTTGGACAGGGTGAGAGGGATTTGTTAGGAAATATGGAAATGAAAATAAGGTGGTTAGTATATAAGACTTACCGATCCGTCAAATCATCTTCGGCTCTAGATATATCCCCAAGTTCACTGAAAATATATACTCTCCTATCAGCTCGATACCATTTGATTGAATGAATACTCCCGCATGTGTCTTGACTAAGTTTGCAGGACAGTCGGACACTCTGGCCGGACAGACCGGAGACCTCGGAGAGTGTTCCGGAGGATGATAGACTAAGCGCCATGGGGGACAGAAGGTCTGATGAGGCTTCAGCACCAGAATAATCTGAAAACAAGAGAAAGACACAAAAAATTATTGTCAAACCTTGAAGGATTAAAAAAAAGTCACAATGTAAAGATGAAAACCAGCAATATTTCCAAATCAAACCAAATTTATAACGACATTTAATTTTTCAGGCAAGAGTTCATCGTCCGAAATGTTTCATAATATATATATATTGATTTTCATCGCCTTTTCTCATTGCTTTCCAGCTCAGTGATGACAATAAGACTACTGAAAAGTATTCCCTATCCTGCGCAACCTTACAAAATGATCAACTAAGATCACATTATGCATGGAAATCCGACTCTTTTCAGAATCAACTATGCATGCACGACTAAAATCACAGAAAATTCTTGTCCCCTTTTGTCTTTTCCTTTTCATATTCCTGCATCACGTCTCATACTCTGTGAATTATTAAACAAGGGAAAAGTGATATCTTTCTTGGTGGGGTTCAGTCATCTGAAATGGGATTTTCATTCGAATGCCGTCACATTTCCCCCCTTATAATGCCTACACATTTTTACGAGAAGCAGCAGAGTCCCATCAAGCATAGCATTCGTATATTGATGCAGTCTTAATCAATCTCTGTTGTAAGGTATCAATCGTAGATTATTCTAAGGAAATGCAATATAAAAATCAAAAGACGATATTTTGGCAGCCACAAGATATAGCCAGATTGGAAAAAGTATTCCTTACTCGTACGAGAATTGGTACCTGGATAATTGATTTTTTCAGGATTCTTTAAAATATTCTCATAAAGTCCATGGAACGCCATCGAGTTTACCACAGTATCTCATTCCAAGTTCTAATTCCGACCAAAATATCCTTTCGGTTGCAATAACAATCAGAGCGCCTTGTTGAGAATCCCCTTGACTGTCACTTTCAATGGGAATCTTCTCAAGGAGAGAGTGGCGCACTTAAGAGTCACAACCGTAATGACTGTCACCATCATCATTTTCCTTCTATCTATCTTTTCCCGAGGAACAACCCAACCCGCGGCAATGCACTATATGGTCAATTTTGGAATGAACTCGGGACACTTAAACGGGTAAATGGAGGGATTGGAGGAGAGCCTTGGAGAAATGCAGAAGATGCGCTTTGTTGCACCGATAATAATAACGAATGAGTGTTATTATCATATGTCCTTGTCCTTTAAGCCACTTGCATTTGGAATTGAAGGGAAAAAGCCTCCAATGTGGACTTTTTTCTCAAGAGGGGTTCTCCCTGTGACAGTTTCGTGTTTTTAACAAGTGTAAAAAAGGGGGGAAACGGGGGATGCCCTCGTAAAATACATTTTATTAGCTGACTGAAAACGATATTGATGCGATAGGCTGGAATGGAATACAAGGATTATAGTGGCAGTATCATTATCAACGGTATACTGCCATATTGATATTGTACCTAGAAAGGTATTATAAAAGGATACTAGCACCACATACATAGGAAGAAAGGGAATATCTTGAAAAACCCCTTATATAGATAGAAAGACGGTGTTTTTTATCAAAGTAATAATAGTGTGCATTTACACAAAGACCATATAACATGGCACTTGCATAAACCTGGATTTTCCCTTTTTGTTCGAGCAACTCCACAGCAAAGAATGAAAGGGGAAAAGATCATTTATAACTATCAGATCAACAAAGACCCCTCTATTTTCCCCGAGAAATTTCGTCATCCAGCCAGAGAGAAAACTTTCGTATCACCGTTTGCTCAAGGAAGCATCACATGATTGCACATGTGTGGTGCGTGGATTGTTAGCGAGGGAGTAAGTATTCCCTAAAAATGATTTTCTGTTGGATACAACAAACCCGCGAGTGAGTGAGTTGAGTATGCATATGTGCCATCACCAAATTGATCCTGTGTGTCACTGAATTGTGCATACAATTTTCTCTGCTGCGTAGTGGATAAATATGAAAACAGATTGGAGGGAACATGTTGCTGATGGTGCGGCGTGTCATCGTAGAAAAACGGATTGACGTAAGAGGATGTATAGCAGCGGGCACAGATGGATATGTTTAATAGATTGATGTGAATGATACTTTATATCATGCCAGTATGACATATATACGAGGATATTGGAGGTTTTATGGATTCCCTTGATTATTTTATGGATGGTGTAGGATAACATGGGAAGTTGTAATCTAGAAGAAAGAAAATTGTGCGTAATAAATGATTTTTCTTGGGGAAAAATATAACATATGGAGCTTCTTGATGATTATCATGTTACATGGAATGGTCTTTGGGTTGATTGAAAATGGAATGAAAAATTGTAGGGTAGCATAATATATATAAGAATTGGAGTGACTTGCACGGAACTTTGATTTTTTCTATAAAAAATACTTCCCTATACAAATGTACGGTTAGGCTCTCGCAAGAGTTGAGTTCGAGATGAGTTATCCAAATTAGGACTTGTCAACTTTAAGGTTTTTCCTCACCAACGTAAAATCTCGCTTAATCGTATTACACTCCCAATATTGCAGCTCCCGAGGAAAAGCGTAAATTGAAAGTGAACTCAGCTGTGTAACCTGTTCGCTAATGGCAAATCCAATTTCCGAGAAGCCCAGCCTTACAATCTCCCCGATTCGGTAATTTTTAGATACGAAATTTTACATATGCATGCTCACCCTCCACATTAAAATCTATAATATGTCTTCCCGAGGGAAAATTGGAGTAATTCACGGTGGAAATGGGTTCCACGGAGGAAATGAAATGGGTATGATTAAACATGGAAAAAGTGGAAAAGTGTAAAGCCTGGAGTCAGCAAGTTTCTGCATGATACCTGGAAACGCAAAAAACCGCAATGTGTGCAAATGGCAGGGAAGTGCGAAATTACCGAACGGAAATCGTTCATGTGGAAAAGTGGTAGAGAGTCCAAAGATTTTCTAATTTTTTCCACCTCCGCCTCACTAACACTACCACCTTTCCTAACGCAGGATGTTGAAAGAAACCCGGGAAATTAGAAAGTAGTGAAGGCTGCTTGCTTCCTGTAGAACTTGGGGTGGGAAATATCCATATGGACTCACTCAGTCCTGAGGGAAGGGGATGCGATAGAGAATTCCGCCAAATACCTCATCTCATACCTTTCTTTGTTATGATTACGTGTGCAAAAACAAGGAAAAATGTAGGTAACTGAAGGTAAATAAATCGTGTTGTTCCTTTAATTTCAGGGGAAACACCTTTCACTCCACTCGGCCTTTGTAGGCAACCTCCACAGCAAAACAAGTTATTGTTGCATTGCTGGTTTTCTTTCTTCCCCTGCGATGCAACGCCGTCGTATTAGTTTGGTTGAGGTGTTCCTAAACAACTTGAGCGCACAATTCATGCATGCATCACCAACTTGGCTTTGTGTCTCCAAAGAAAGTTAAAATGAGTGGTGTAGTTCTTCATGTGCATAACACGAGGACGAGTGATTTGCATCAGCAGAGCTCATCACAAAACGAAAGCAATTTCCTGTGCATTCAAACCATGTTTGTTTTTTGGAAACTATTGCACCTTCAACCTTCGTATTCAGAATAAAGTTATTGAGCCGAAAATGTAAATATAGGAGATCCAGCAATAAGTACTGCTAAAAGAGAGTTTTTTCCTGTCCCCAGGGAAAATACATTTCGGAGGATATGAGATGGAGTATAGCAGTATAACATGGGAGATTTAGGAATTCTTGCGGAGCTCAATATGACATTGAGGACACGTAGGTATTTAAAATGTTACAAAAGAGAATAATTATTGTTTTGGGGGTTAAATGTTAAACTAAATGGAAGGACCACATGAAAGTGATGGTTGTACTACTACCTAAGTGCTTTATTCCAGCTCTAATGATATTTCATTATCCTTATGGGCAATTCTGCGAAGAAAAATAAACACGATGCTCAGAGTGAAATGTATGGGCGGAGAGCAAACGGCAGGAAATTAATTGAAACGGGCAACTCGGCAAGCGGGAATGTATGCCGAGTAGAATTTGCTTAGAAAATTTGATGATGAAATACATCAAACAAGGTTATATTATTGCTCTTTTCCACATAATTTCGGTTGAAGGCTGAAAGCGCCATCAGGAGCAGGGCGTGTGTGTGTTGTTCCAACAAAAATGTTCTCACTTGGAAAGCATACCTGCAATTGGCGTAACAAGGTTGCTGAGCGAAGGTGAAAGGATGGCTTTGGAAACTGTCACGTGGCAGCATGTATGGTATTTTTGTTTAGAAAATGCCTTGAGATGGTAGGATGAGGCAACAAGAGAAAAAGGCTGGCTGTTCGCAGGATTTTTGTATTTTTTGTAATTTCACAGGTATCTTGTTTACGCCACCCCTTTTTGAAAAGAGCTGGAAACTTGAGGGCACTCGAGTTATCCGAGAAGAGGAAGGAATCCTTGAAAAAGATGAAATCTAATATATTCGAGGTTCCTCCTAAGATGCCGAAAACAGGCTTTTGAAGCAACACGACTCTTTGCGTAACCCACTCGTCATGAATTACGCCTTTTAATTTGCTGGGTTTGGTCTATATATTTAATTGAAGTATTACACATCTTGTGATAAACAGGAAGACGGCATATTATGTACAGTATGTGTAAGCTTCGCCAAAGATTTTCTTGTCCTATCACCACATTTTTCTATTCAATCCCAGCCACTCCAACCGCCATAAAACCCAATCAAACTAACTATATTTTAAACTAACTTAACAATTTCCATTTTCCCCTTAATGAAATCGATATTATCTGTTTCTGACATGGAACCCGAACTGATGGCCCTTTCCCTTGTGCAAATTGCAGTATTATGTCCCGCCATCATTGGTATCATCATCGTCACCACCACCATTCCTATCAAGCATCACTCACCACCCGAGAGTTGAACATGACAAGGGAATGGAAAGAGATGAAAGAGCTTTTTTTTTTACAAAGCTCCATGTTCCTGTGGTTTTTTCCGTTTCCCATTCCCACTCCCCAAGAACAATTTTCTGTACGCGGCTCCCAAGCCGAGACCCCGCGCGTATCACATCATCATCATCACAAATGTGCTCCACTAGATATTTTTCCCCGAGTTAAGGACATTTTTATAACTTGGCAATTTGCAATATAGCTCTTGACTACAACCAACCACCCCGGTTTGAATTCCCGGTAACTAACGTTTTCCCCTCAAAACGGTTTCCATCTTGGAGGGTTTCACTTACAAAAAATCAATTTTTTTTTCAAACGGATGTGTCTCTGAGTCAAAGAGAAAAAAAATGCGAAGGGTATTTTTGTGCTTGAATCTTGCTACCAAAAACGGAGCAAATTCTCCCCCTCCTCGTGTGTCTGCAGCTTCTCGAAAGACAATAGGATTCCAAAAGATAAAAATCTCATTTCTCCCTCCTCCCTTTGTTTTTTCCTGACATTTGACGCTGACTGGATGAAAAGGTTGAAGTATGTGCGTGAGATAGAGGATGGTTATCTATGATTATCAAAATGTTATAAAGCAATCATTCCGTGATTTAAAGGGTCTCATTTTTCCATGTTATCATTTTTCCTCGTCCAACTCCTCTTGAAAAAGATACACATGAGTCGAGTGTCTCCAGTAGTTCGTCTCCGTGTTCCACGTACTTAAACTCCCGAGACATAAATCGTTCTCTTCGACTCATCAGTTTTTACGTGCTACCACCCCATCATGGGAAAAATGGTGCGGTACTGAGTACACCAGGTTCAACTACCTTCATAAAAATCTCCGTTATATAACCAGGGAAAACTAACACCTTGAAATGCTCCGCGAGCATATACATTGTTACCTTCACTTAAAAAATACCTCGTAGTGATAGTCTTTGTCACGCGTTTGGAACCTATAAACCGCCGACTCTCTTTGACTTACACGTTTGTCTTCACTGGAGGAAAAATGGAGGAAAACCGAGGGAGAAAACTTGCTCTTGTGTGCTTTACGACGGGACATGTAATAAATATAAAAGACGACGACTGGCAAGTCGCGGAGAACGTGAAAGTGATGTGTGTGCCATGGGTCTGAGTTGTAGGGAGTCGTGGACTCCAGCTCGGAGAAGTATAAACTTCCTGGAGTATAAGGTACCCTTGGAGCGACCTCTTCGAGCTCCAGGAAGATGTTGGCCGTTTGCCGGATTCATTTTGGAAAAATTCGGAGCTTTCTGCATCCTCGTCGTATATCCTATACAAAACCCATTTTTTCCAATAATGAGAGCTCCAGATAGTGATGTATCTAGGCGTTTAGGAGAGATAAAGTATAAATCTTAGGGGAAAACGTGAGGTTTTTTGGACCTTCCAAGCTCCTTTAGATACCTTCACGGTTTTACTTTTTTGTCACACAAGGAGGACGACGGGAGCGAGGGATGAAGTTCATCCTGGAAAAAGATCCTGGAAAAACAACACAAAACTTAAGTTGTTCAAATGAGAGTAAACTACGTAGATATACCGGAAAGATATTGTAACCTTCGTCACTTCAAAGTGCACGCTGTGTTCATATACGGAGGTATACGGCCGTTGTTACCAGCGGGTATATACATTAAGTTGTATATCAACATGTTCCAAGGGAAGCTTGCATACAGGAGGTTTTCACTCAATTTTCCTCCAATTTACAACGTAGTTTTTTGTTTCCTCCAAGAAAACAAGTTGTATAAAGGTATACAACATTTAAGGAAAGATGAACGATGGAGGCATTCACTGCATCAGAATCAGCGATGGAAAGGGGAAAAATAAAGACAAACTTTTTGTACGAGAGAGCCGCCTTCCTTTCCCCCCTACTTTTTCCGTATTTATCGAGAGTCCGCAGTATATACGATACGCGTTTCTGAGTCTCGATCCTTGATCATTAATCGTAAAGTTGACTACAACAAGTGTAAGTAAAACAGGGAAAAAAACTTTAGAGTAGGAAAATATCTATTGTGAGTTTCGGCGAATGGATTTATTTGTTATACTACTGTATATGTATAAACTACAAACCCAGAACGCATTCCTTTCCAGATCCTTCGTCTTTTTTGTTTCCTTGTATCCAACAAAAACCCTTTAACGAGCTGAATCCAGTTGGTTTTTATACTCCATTAGTTCCCGTTTGATTTTAGGATTTCAGATATGTCATCCTAAACAAGTTCGCCAGCACATACAACTCAATCATCGAGCATTGACCGGACCGGACCGTTCTGGATTTTAGGAATTTTGGACTGGCTACATGTTGAGGATTTTTTTTGTCCATTTTGAAAATTGGTCCAAAAAAGCTTTGTGATTAGTAGGAAGCAGAGTTCTGATTGGACAATGCACCAAAGAGAATAAAAATGTACGCGTATTTTCAGGGAAAATGAAACGGGATGTTTTTTCCTTTCCAACCAATTTCCTTAATACACCGTTTTACTATAAAAGGCACTCCTTTTGACCCTGCACTTTTTGCTGAAAAAAATCCTATATAACGAAGCTACTACACCACCGCTTCAACACTTGTAATTATTTTAGTGTACATGACCTCTTGTGACCATAATTGAAAGTCGATTTTCTCTTAGATATTGCACCACTCCAAACTTTAACATCCCTCGTGCCCGTGGTTATTATTGATTGCCATAAAAAGTTGTGCCGAGGAAGAGCACCAGTAAGGAAAGTCAACCAGCCAAGTGGAGACGCACAATCTAAAAAGTAAACAGACTTCAACTTTCCCCACCAGTTCCAGATAGAGTACACACAATTACTAAAGACTAAAGGAGTGGCCATTTCATCCTCCCATCAGCTTTGTGAAGTTCAAAATGAATAGGTTTTTCCTCCAGACCTCATTCATTCCCGTATCTCGCTTCCCTTCCAGGCGAGGCGAACCTCCTTTCTCTTGGTGATCAAGACGGGAGGGTTTTGGTTAAAGACAAGAAAGAAGGCTAGAGTTTTTTCCTTTCTTGTAGATTCCCGAATTCAAATGAATGTCCTGATTACGTTGATGTGGATGATAGAAATATTAAGTGATTATTTATTATACCACACAGCTTCCTAAACAAGCTGATGATGGGATAGGCCCAAGTCCAATTTCGGAACCAATTTTCACTCCATTTTCCGTTTTCACTTCATATGCACCAGAAAGACAGCAATTTCACCTGGAAATTGGTTTCTCTTTTGAGACTCTCTCGCACCTTATTTCCCGGAAAAAAAGTAGGACAAAGGCTTCCCCGAGGATGATCAACGAGTCGGACGTGAGACAGAGAAGAATCGTTGTTTCGTGATTTTGACAATATAGGCTCATCAGCAAAAAAGAAGGAACGAAACAAGTCCTCGCCTGGCATCCCATCCTCCTGATGAAAAGACAGGAAAGAGCTGACTACTAAAAGTAAACTGTTTTTTTCTTTACATGTACATTACTTACGTTCCATTCAATTTCTCAAAGTATACTGCTGAATGGCTCCCTCATTCTGTCTATTTCCATTGGACTACGATCAAGTTAGCAACAAAGAAAAAAAATATATCCTAGCATCTTTATTCCCCGGTAAATAAACTATAAGGCCCATAATAATCTATGAAATAAAGCTTAGCTCGGGCCGCTTTTTCTCCCAATTTTCTCGAGTAAAAACGCCCATACATTTTGATGGAAGAAGAGAGACATTCCATGTGAAGTAAAAGGCCCATGCAATCGCTTGTCAATTTCTTTTCGTGACAAATCGACCGGGTCCACTGAGAATCCTGGATTTTTGCAACCTTTGCCAAAAAATATTGTCAATTTTGTTTTCCCTTTTTTTGGAGACCCGGAGAACGTCTTCATTTTTACACTGATTGCAGAACAACAACAAGGATGGATATTTGGATATAGGGGAAAATGTTGCTTTTTGCATCAAACAATGCCTTGCTCGCATTCTTTTTTTAAACCAAGAGCCCCTCCAACTCCACATTTGTGAATATGTATATATTCTCCCTGTTTGAAATGTTTTCCCTTTAAAAAATCAGAGCTGAAAGTGGAGTGCATGCACAAAAAATGTAGAGCGACGCGACAGAGTCTCCTGGAGAAAAACGTGTGTAGGCTGAGGAAAAAACGGAAACATTTTAAGAGTTGTGTGTTCCGGCTTTTTCTTCAGTTCTCCCTCCAACCTCCTCGGAATCAAATGGATGTTGTAGTCACATAAGAACGCCAATAAGGCCTTTGTAGCAACTTCCTGTGTCACATTTTATGTACGAATGTGCTTCATGCATCGTCCCGAGTTTCTGAACTCAATACCATCCAGTGTGCGTTACAAACACGTAAACTGGCAACATCTGTATTTTCGGACGGTCGTCGGGATAGGGAATCGCATAAAATACTCATTGCTACCACTCCATTTGCTCAAAAATACACACCGCGAGCAACTGGCGGGGACGGGCATTGTGAGGAATGCCATGAAAAAGTACACACAAGAAATTTTTGGTAATAGGGTAAGGTCAATTGACGGGAAAAAGGGGGGGTATTGAATGAATGAAAAAAATTGTTTGTAAAAGCCATTCAGAAAATATATAGATTCCCTATCCCGCTATACCCCGAACCGGAGAGAAAAGGTACACTTTTATTGTCCGATAACAAGGGAAAATGGTATAATTTTTGGAATGTTAGTTGCACCGCAAAGAAATGATTTGTGCGTCGGAATGCGCACGTGTAATGTAACATCGGTCGGTAGCTGTATTTTTTGGAAACGAAGTTGAAGGCATTCACGCATACAATTTATATTTCCGAAAGAAACCTTTCCTTTTGTTGATTACATTACACAATATCCCAGACAGTTTCCGTTTCGAATAGTGCTCTCTCCGATTAGCTTGTAAGTGTATTTGCATTTTAGAAATATATTCCTTTCGCAAGTGTTACTGACATCCATCTTGCGAGGATAAATATAAAAAAAATTCCAGGCCTTTTAAAGTTTTCTTTGTACACCAAAGCCTTTTACTTTTTGGTTTTTTCTGAAGAAAGAAAAAAATCTTCAAAGGGCTTTCTCATTCTCACTTTTTTACACAGCACACCTTCCAAAGGAACACGGGCTATATAATGCATTTACATAAAAAATAAGGATTTCGACTTTTTTGCCAGGAAGTGAAAAAAAACTAGGAGAAAAAAGGTAAAAGTATGGCTTTTGTGGGGGAAAATTTACATTTCAGAAGAAGGAAAAGCTTTTTTCTCTAAAAAATGGTTTTAAACCGAAAATCGCACGAGCTTCCTGTTCAAAAATGCATGTGGAGAGAAAACGTCACAAGCCAACTTTCCCTCTCTGAAGGTTTGTTCGAGAACGAGACGAAAAAAACGGAGGTATTACACCTTTTCCTCTAAATACGGAGACTTCTTTCTTTCTTTCTGCTTGGGTGATTTTTTCTGCATGTGCATATCATTACGCGAGCAGGCATCTCTGAATATCTTTTCTAGGAAAATAATAGATAAAGAAGTCGCTATTGTGGGACACATAATAAGTATGGAAGGTTTATTCTTTTCAAACTGTTCCTTTCTGGGAAATGCGTTTAACGAAAACTTTTCATGCGGTTGTGTACCCGAAATTGCTAAAAGTAAATCCATTTTGAGATATTATTAACATTATCATAGATTCTTTCCAGTTTGCATAAATTAGCATTGCATTGTAATCAGCTTGAAAATTTGGAAGATGTGCACTACCACAAAAATGTACCACTTTTTTCCAGTGTATGGATCCAGCCAGCCAGACATGGAGTGTGCCAAAACACAAGGATTTTCCGGGTCCCCGGAGACTCCGCAGCGAAGGTAGACGATGTGTGTATTGTAGCGTTTCCCACAAGAAAGGATCGATTCCAGGGAAAATCCTGGGATTCAAAGTGAATTCGATTTGGAGTTACTCACACTGTATATCTTTTACTTTGTTTTGAGTTTTCCCCGAAATGGTGTATCGGACGGAGTCAAGGCAGGTTACAAGCTATTTTTTTATCGATGTCGAGAGACAAGGTAGGATAGAATTGCAGGATGCGTGTGCACTCGACTCCCTTGCCCTCCACCAGATGAATACCTGGCACAAGCCTTTCCCGAGGTTTGGACGGATTTAGCTGGTTTATGCTCCCGAAAAATGTGTTCTTCAATGTGATTTTGGCACAAAAGTGTGCGCGACAACTTGGGTCAGGATGGAAAGACTTCCCAAAGAAAGGGGTACCTGACAATGAAAAATTAATTTTGGGGGTATTATTGTACACATAGCTACAGAGACGGAATATATTAAACAGGGAAAAAAGGCGGCGGTGTGACCCCTTCCGTGTTTTTCCATTATTGGGTCCTTGTCAACCTTATTTTAGAGAGGGGTTCCCACATAAAATTAATTCTCTCGCATAAATTGCTTCTGCTTTTTCCACAGAATCCGGGCATCTGTCACCGGGAAAGATAATGTCTTTGGCGATTCATCAGCCCTTCCTGGAATTTTAATCCTCCGGGTTTTAAATCTCTTGAAAAATTTGACAACCCGAAACATGCACGTCTCCCTCATCAATCGTGCTTCCGTTCAGAGGTTCTACAGGAATTACAGTTTTTCTCTGTGTGTGTGCAAGTATTTATCCCCTTGATAGAAACTAGGGGGAAGTCTCCGGCATCAGAGAGCCATTCTCTGCATGTCTCCCGTCGTATTTTACGTTTACGTGGGGGAAAGTCAAAGTAGCCACAGTTGCCCCTTTTGCTTATTTTTCGTTGCCAGTTTGATAATCCCAGATGGGCTTTACCCTTTTTCCGAGGTAAACCCAAAAGGGATTTGAAGCTTGTTTTTCCTTTGTGAGATTCAAATTGTGGCTGGACACCACCCGTGATTACCCTCCTGTGGTACTGTTTTGTTTGAAGACGGAACCAAGTTAAATATCTCCAGATGGTTTTCCTATCCCGCAATTCGAGCATTAACATGTGCGTCTCCATTCCATATACGCACTTTCTAGATTTTCAAATCAAATTACAGCGGATCCACCATATTGTGTCGAAATAGTCAACAAAGTAATCCATCTCGTAAGGGTATGCCAACCTCAGCCAAAAATCCTGTAAAGGGTTTGCTTACACATCAATAAAATTACAAAAAAAAAGATCCACTGGAGGTGATGAGGAAAAAATGCCAACACAATGCGTGTATTTCCCATCTAGAAAATTTAGCATGAGTATAGACTCCTCGGTGGTGGGATGTGGGATGGGGGCATACGCCCATAATATTTTAACTCTTGAAAATACTTGGTAGAGTTCCTTATCTCCACGAGAGAAATGCAGTATACGAACGAGCAGAGAATGGTGTGGTGAGTGTATTAGTATCTCTCGGTTTCCCCAGAAAAAAAAATCCAATTCGGATTTGCTGACGCACCAGAATTTTTTCCCTCAGTTGGGTGGCAAGAAATGTGGATTTGAGGAGTATAAAGCATGCCATTAGAGACGCTATTAGTGCTATTTGAATCACAATTCGTAATTCACTTTTTCTCTCTCAATCTGACAAAAACCCGAATATCTGCTCTGATATCCTCTTCTATACACTGCTTCTTCCCCGCTTTTTCCAGTGTTAAAAGCATATTGCTCAGCATGATCATCATCATCATGTGATGAGTCAACCTGAAATGAATCAGTTTGCCAACAGATTGCCAACTTGATTCCTAAAAAAGAGAAATATGTATCTTCTTTTCCCCCGACTGGATTAGGAACACATGAAGAGAGAGCCAAAGGTAATTAAGTTTTTTCCTTGCGTTGCCTTTTCCCATGAAAAACCTTTTATCTGAGTTATCACCTTTGGTGCACCACTCTCTCTCTCTCTCTCTCTTTTGTACCTAAGATTTAGAAATGAGTTTTCGCCTCCGCATTTCAATAAAATATACCGAATCCACTGCCAATTGTTAAGCATACGGGGGGAAACTGGTTACATCTTTCCCAGCACAAGCACTAGGCAGCTTGACTTGAAGTTGGAAAACAGAACAACTTTGGGTTTCCCTAATAAGGATATTCAGAGTCGAGAGTTTTTGTCGGGTGAAAGGCTCAAGAAAAAGAGTGAAAAACGAGCAAAGATTAGTCACAAGTATTGGGCTGGCTGACAAAAAAAGGAGATGAAAAGGCGAGGAAAATTACAGACGGAGAGGATTGGTTGCAAAAAAAAGCTGAAAAAAAATCTTGTTATCTCAGAAAAAACCGGGATATTGAGAGCAAATACAAAAAAATGTGAATCTTTCTGGAAGAAAGTATGAATGTAGATGTATTAACATATCTCGTGTAGTATTCATAGCTCGCCGACTACCTCCACCCAAGATGGTGTCCTTTCACGGAGAAAAACGTGCCAAAAAATATGCTTTTTGAGGATATTGATTACATACCTAGTGAACAGTTTTTTTTTTGTTTTCTTCGCGTAATTTAGTACGATGAAATACCCCAAAATAATAAAAAATGATGGGGGGAAATACGGCAACACAGTTGCACTGTCAGTTCACATTACAGCATTTATTTGTTCCCCTTATTTGGTGTCATTGACCGAACCTCCATCAAGGGAAAATGGGGAAATGGTGCATATTTCCAGATGGATGAATACAATCCGAAAATTTTGCCATCCACCGTTATTAAATCAGGCAGAGTTTAATAGACGGAAAAGGAATTATCTTAAAGATTCCCGGTTCAAGACGCAAATGGGTGTGCATCCATGGACAAAGTTGCAAAAAGGAATATCGAAAAGTTAACTTTTTGCATTCATTTCCCAACTCCAAAGTGGTATTCAACGAAAAAAAAAACGCTGATACTGGAATTGACCAAAATGAAAGATGTGGCCCTTTGGAAAATCGAAAGGCAACACATAATTTTTATCACGACTTTTTTTCCGTGCACCCCATTTTACTATTATTTCACAAAGGCGCACAATGCCATTCAAGAAGAAAAAAGGATAACGTGTGGTTAGAAGTACATGAAGGTGGAGAATGTGAAATCCCGCAGACATAGATCAACGATTGATCCTTAATGTCCTTCGGTATCCAATTGTAACGGTATTTTTCTCTGAACATGGAAAAAAAAGTTCTTTCAACTTTATTCCGGTTGAGTTGGCTGCATTGAACAGGGTTTTGAGAATTCCAACTGGGTATCATTTATACCTTGTGATTCAGAGTAGACAAAACAAAAAATATCCCAGATTCAACAACAGGTACGAACGACGACGCGTGTAATATTTGAAGTGTAG
>JAANSN010003650.1:0-17712 GCA_036850665.1 Dicranocentrus wangi | reverse complement strand
CGGAATGTTAAACTCCATGGTTTATCTGCGGGGTTTGCCGTATGATTATGACTTCTGGGCTTACATTTCCCGAGATAAACGATGGGCATACAAGAACATTCTCCAATATTTTCTTCGCTCAGAAGATTACTGCTTCACGTGTGAAAAAGACTCGCTGCTGAAGACTCCAACGAATGGTAACTAATTTAAATGGGTACTTACGATTACAGAAAAGTTTTCGACTATTTTGTCAATAAATATAGTGGTATGGTACTCGTCGATGACATGCTTCCAGAGAAATTTCACAAGTCTGGAGGGGAGCTACCATTAATGAAACCAAACGACGTACCTTTGATGAAAGAATTTCTGAGTGCAATGGCATGGGCAAATATAGACATCCGTGATCAAAATGCACCGTTTTATAATTGTAATTTAAAAAAATTAAAGCATGGATTGCAAACGCATGTTTTTATTTTATTATTTTACTTATTTTACTGACTTTATATTTATAGCTGCAGCAAATGTCGCGGTTTACAATCAAAACCATTCCAGGCGCTCCTCGACCTACACATCTTTTCTCGAGCCCATTTTAAATAGGTCAAACTTGCATGTCATGAGGTACAGTAGGGTAACTGAGGTTAGATAAATTCATACTGAAAAAATACTACTCTTACTTACACATTAATTTGCAGTATTCAAGGTTAAAAAGTATGTTATTTCCACCCAAATTTTTAGGTATTGTTTTACCTGAACACAAAAACAGCATATGGAGTGAAGTATGAAAGATTTGGAAAGCTTGGAATTGTGACTGCAAGCAAGGAAATTATATTAAGTGCAGGAGCCCTAAATACGCCCAAGATTTTAATGCTATCTGGAATTGGCCCGGAAGAGCATTTAAATCACCACAAGGTAAATGCACATGTATACTATACATAAGTAACAAGTATAACAACCTAGTGTAAAATTTCATACCGGCAGGATAGATAATTTTTTAACGACGTTTAATCTTGTTACGCTGTCGCTATTCCTTCTTCCCCAGAGCACAACTTTTCATACCATACTTATACCGCTCATGATCATACCTTTCATTTTCATAATACCAATGTATCTTTCAGATTGCAATGCGTCTTAACGTTCCAGCAGTTGGCGAAAATCTTCAGGACCATGTGGGAACATTTGTTGGCCCAATATTAATCGATAAACCACTATCCTATATTCCCGAAAGGGATGCTACTGAAGATTCTGTAGCACAGTTTTTACAAAATGGCACGGGCCCTTTGACCTTGCCCACCACTCTGGTTGGAACTGCATTCTGGACTTCATCTAGCGCAATCATGAGTGACGAAAGTGACTGGCCAGATATCCAAGTTGGCTTGTCGCCACACTGGAGTGCATGAAAAATTAGCTGAAGACCTGTCACGGAATTTTAACATTCGGTTGGATATTTTGGAAGAATTTTTCAATCCAATAATTGGCCGAGACGCGTTTTTCTTAATAGTTAACTATGGTCGACCCAAGTCGAGAGGAAGTGTTAAATTGACATCAAGCAATTATAAAGATGATGTAGCCATCGACCCAAAGTATTATAGCGACCAGAATGGTGAAGATATTGGAGTGACTGTGGAAGGTAGGTGGAAAATCATTGTTTATGTACATACTTTTTTCCCTAAATATATGGAAATTCGGGTGCTATGATGAGGTTACAATTTTTGTCTCTAACTAGCTATACAGCGAACCTTATATATTGCGGAAAATGCTCCAGTGTTCAGGAAGCTGGGGGCAAAGCTTTCTCCAGTGCCATTCCCACCATGTAAGGGGAAAATTTTCAGGTCGGATGCGTATTGGGAGTGTGTTGCAAGACATTTCACTCTTACTCTACATCACTACTGTGGCACTGCAAGAATGGGGCATTACAAGTCTCGGGCAGCCGTGGTTGACCCCGAACTACGCGTTCGGGGAGCGAGAAGGCTACGTGTAATTGATGCCAGTATTATGTCATTCGTGACCACGACGGGGACACATGGACCAACGATTATGATAGCGGAGATAGGGGCAGACTTTGTTTTAGATTCTTGGAAAGCCAGACCGGTTGGTCGTCGAGGAGTCATACGGCGTCATTTAAAGTTTTCTCCTTACCCGAAATGAGTATTGCAATAAAACTGTTTCGTCTAAAAACCTGATCCATGCTTTATGGAATACCCAGCCAGATTTATTATTTGATCATCACGATAGCGTTTTATGTGAATGTTAAATTGATTACATGCATATATGTAATATTGTTCTACAATAACTACATTTATTCCAAAAACTTTGGGCTATAGAGCTAATCATTGACATATAAGACTTGAAAGAGGATAAAATTGCGATCTTATATACAATTTCTATGATTACATGTACTAAAATAGCGTACTTAAGTATCAAGTCGACATTAGTTATTGGAAATAAGTTCAGAGGAAATCTAAAGCTACACCGTCGTTTTTTTCCTTTTTGCTTAATATAGAGATATTTGATATCAGAATCACTTGTATTAAATTAATAATGAACTCGTGGACAACCGTTGACAAAATATTTCCCCAGGTAAACTCTTCAAATAAACTCGTCGTGGCTCTCTGGATCAATATCCTTCCTACAAGCAAAAAAATGTGGATCTTAATTTGTGACCGTGTCATAAATTATATAAGATATTATTGAAATGGGTGTGCGCAAGCTTTTACTTTTCGTCCACCAGTTCAACAGTCCCTTCTGTTATTCTTATGCTTCGCTTGACGGCGGGCTGGATTTCTAAGGAATCGGGTTCTGGCTCTTCCTCCACCTTATCGAGTTGCCCTTGTTTTAACTGCTCAACAACTACTTCCTGCAATTTTTTCCTCAAGTCGCCAAAGGATATGCCTCCAGTTTCACCTGCAGCATTTGTGACAGTAACACGTGGCTTTCGTGTGGCTGTTGAGGCACTATTTCTTGAACTCCCATGAGCTTGTACACTTAAAGCGATATTCTTGAGCAATGCCTTCACAGGACGCTTTGACGTCAGAGTTTCAAAAACAATTACCGACTTTCTCGCTGTGCTGGCAGTGCTGGCACGGCTGGCAGGTTCTTCCTTAGAATACCTCTGACTACCTTTTTTCGATTGCTAAAACGATGATAGCGAGAGAAAAATGAAAATATATGGTAAAGAGCTTTGAATTACAATTTCTTCACCAGAGTAAAATAGTATACCACAAAAAATTGTGCGATGTACGGCAGTATAATATATCGATACGTCTAATTACGACTAGTAAGGTATATATTTACAGTTTAAAAATAGAACATGTGTTTACCTGCGAATTACGCCCAGATACCGCAGCACTACTTCGAGTACTATAAGGTGTTTAATGTGCCGGATTGGCGAGAGCTTGTAGACGGAGATGGCGACATAACCTTCTGAGCTAACCTCTGACTGAGGTTATACATTCCTTTGGTATCCAAAAACTCCAGAGTTTCGTTCAGCAAATTAGGATAAAGTTTGAGAAACCGTTCTAGGGTCGAAATAGCAAACTGCAATAATAGTCACGCAAAGGTCACACAATATGTAATTATTACAAGCCAGACATTTGCGAATATATGTATGGTTTGTTTCGGCATTTTCTCACCTCATATTTTTCCTTTGTAACTCGTAGTCTCAAATCATTTTGAAGCAATTCTGCGTCCAGTGTATCCAGCTTTGCCAGTTCTTTTACCGTTTTATTTGCTTGAATTGTAGCTCTCCGAATTTTGTCTTTCTGTCCAGTTATTTCAACCACAATCGCTTGCAACTCGTATTGTTTCTCTAGAAGCTCATGTTGGAGCTCCGCTCTTACGGTATTCAGATTGTCTAATAGCCAACCTTTTGGTTTCCAATCTCATCAAATACTCATTGCGTTGGTCTCTTACAACTTTTAGTCTATATCCAGCTTCCGCTTCTTTTTGTTTCAGTTCTTGAAGTTTTTGACCTTCTATAGCTGAAAAATTAGTTTCCGAAACACAACAGTCACAACATCAAATGATTGTACGTTTGTATTACGTATAAATGTCCATTAACTGACTATTAGTAGTTGCCGGCTTCAGACTGTCCTTGAATACCTCATTTGTGCCCATCATCAAAGCTAAAGTATTTTGCAAACCTTCTACGATTTTCTCGGCTTCCTTCACCCGGAGGTCCCATTTATCCCCTTCCCTAATAGGAGGTTCACAATATCATATCAGAACACACTGCATATAACGAATTCATAATAATTATTATTATTTCACCAATCTCCTTGCTTTCTCCATTAGCTTACTGTTTATAGAATTCTCTTTCCTGTGCCATTTTTATTATAAAATATGCTTCTGAACGACCTCCTTCGCCGGAACCATCTCCTTGTTGAGCCTCTCCACCCCCTTTCCACATTAGCATCATCATAAGCTCGTAATTCCGCTTTTTCCATTGGGCCTCGTTGGATATTTCCAAACATTTACTCCTCAACTTTTGCGATTCATCTTGAATGGCTCGCTTCTTTGTTATTAATAAAGTTGTGTACGTTTCAATATCCTTCTTTCTAGCTTTAACAACCTATAAACATTTTTAAGAGTGCGCTAATTGACAGTCTATTCCATTGGACATTGATTGATTAAAGTTCCATATCTCACAGTGTGAAGGGTCACGCGTTCTTGCTCCAAGTCGAACATTTTGGTTTCATAGTCTCTTATTGAGCCTAACATTTTCCTTAGCTGCAAATTCAGCAATGAATTGGAAACCCCCATATCTTTTATACTTTCAACGGTAGTTTCGTCTTCCTGTTGAATTCTGTCCAAAACATTATAGGTATTATTTTCGTGGGCACGACTTACAAGACAGAGCAGAACATGAGTGAAAATAATATTAGTGAGTTACTGTTTTTAATTACCTTCTGATTTGCATTTGTAACGCTAGTAGGTATTCTTCGTAACGTTTATGTTGTTCCCCTTCTTTCTGAAACTCCTTTTGAGAATTGAGATGTACTAGGTCACAATGACCTGCTTGTGCAATTATCATCTTTTGAGTTTTCACTATCTCGTCGTAATAATTTTTTAATATCAAAATCTTCTTCTGCATGGCTCCGTATTGTTCAGCTGAATACAAGGTTTCCGGTTGTTCAATCCCACGGATTTTCATTTTTATCGCCATCTCTCTGCGATCCAGCCGGTAGCCTATAGCTTGAAGCTTAACTAACTGGATTCAATACAAAGAATTTTAATTAGAATTTATTTCAACTTTGCACACAGGTATGTGGGCTGCGTTAAGACGGCACAACATCCGACACCCGACCCTTCCTACTTACCACTTCGTTCTTCACATGGCATTGCTTCTTGCAACTTACAATGGCTAAATTCAAATTCTTTATGTCAGATTCTGCCAAGAAAGCTTTCTTCTGGGTCTCCTTGGCTTGTCTTCCTTTCACGGATTTTAAAGTCATTACTTTCTCAAGTTCTTTTGTGAAAAGCTCTACTTTCTTTATCTCTTTGTCCAAAAACTCTTCGAGTTGCTTCGCTTGGTCGGCCGATGAAAACTGTTCCATCGACACTTGTCCATATTTTAATTTCAGTTCCCTGACTTCGGCTTTCACCGCTTCGAGTTTCTCTTTCAATTGGTCTCCGCTGTCCATCTTTTTGAGTTGAGATTTTACTTTACTGGTCTCCTTCTCAAGCTGCACGACGTACATCCCTAAATCCGAGGCGACATCTGAGGCCTCGACAACAGCCTCCTGCACCTGACGTTTCTTCGCTTGCAAGAAATTCAGTTGTCTTTCAATTCGGCTCAGTTGATTGAGGTAACTTTTGGTTTGACATTGAATATTTCTGTGATGCGCATCCTGTTTTTCCACCATCCCGCATGCTTTCTTCATGTCTAGAGTTGTTCTTTCGTAAATCTAGAATAGAAAATCGACTTGGAAAAGGCTTACTTAAGCAATACCTAAGGCATACATTTAATGAGGAATTCATAGTGTTTAATTATTAGTGTTTTTTGCGAAAAGAAGTTTGTACCTCACTCATATCTATAAGCTCTTTGTCACGTCCCTCCAAGGCGTCTAAAGTTGCTTTCCAATTTTCAATGAACTCATTTCTTTCCGCATGAGCCTTTCTAAATCGCCTGGCAAGCGATTCCAACTCCATATCCAAAATATCAGATTCCGAAATAGTTTGATCTAGTCGTCTCCTGGAAGTAACTACTGATTCGCCGAGTGATTTATATTGCTCTTGACATTTCTAATTAACAAAATTACGAAGAATTTGCAATAATGGCGAAAATCACCTTTTCATACAAGGCATACCTATGTATTTATATAGCTTTGCTGTCCTTAATCCACCGCAGCAGTACCTTTATTTTTTCGTTGTCCGTATCGGCAAAATCTTCAATTAATTTCATGTACGCATCTTCCTTGCTAAACTTTTCCTCGTATTCGCTAATAGCTTTTTTGTCAAAATTAATGGTATCCACTAATTCTCCCAAGTTGTCTTTTCGTCGCAAAAGGTTCCCCTATAATAAGAATGTGTTTTTTTCACAATTTTAGTAGCTGCTATTATTGCAGTCGTGTAGAAATGCAAATAAGAGGATGATTATCGGCTGGTAAATTTTGAAAATGCGAATTTGACAAAGCATACCTCCAGGAGCCTGTTCCTGTCCTTCAAACTACGTAAACGCTTTTGCCCATTTCTTGTGTCCTGTTCAACTTTTGCCAAGTCTCTTTCAGTCAGTGATATGATATGCTTCTCCTTCTCCATTTGACCTCGTTTAGCCATCTCTACATCCTAAACACATTTTTGTATAATAAAATCCCTATGTATCTGGATTCTGGACCATGATCTTAAAAATTATGGCGATATGCAGACTGCACTGACTGACACAGGTAATTACCAACCTTTGCATGTTTCATCAGTGTTTGCAAATGCTTGTAGTTAGATGTGATGTTGTTGACAGCTAAAGTTTCCTCTTGAACTTCATGGCTTAAATTAAGAAGTTTTGTTTGCTTCTGTTCCAGCTTTAAGAATAAATTACGTTTTTGTTAAAAAAAATACATTGAGGAACGGTTGACGAAATAGTTTTACATGCTTTGATCTTCTGTGTACCAATTCCTCAAGCTTCATGTTCTCCTCGTTTGCAATTGGCAATCTGAAGCCAGAGCCCCATCCAAGTTGCTTCAACATTTCACTAAGCTGCTTAGGATTTGCCATCGTTTGGAGTTGGAGAGTATCGATATTACAACTTACAACCCTTAAAATTAAAACCCGACGAACTTACAGCGACTATCGGTTTCTTGATCTTGAGATTGTGGCAGTAGTTCTCAATCTAACGATGTATTCGTATATAAAGGGAAATTAAAACGGTAAAATACTTTTGACTTTTTCACACAGTAGGAAAATTATTTTATCCCCAGTCAAGATCTCTACTGCTTGTCTTGCTATCAAAATATGTCTGAAGACTGCCAAGTGGAAGTGGCAGGTACACGCTCGAGGCTCAATCACAAATACCCGTAGTTTGTACAAGTTCTAGTTATATCAATAAACCTCATTTGTTGTGATGGTCCCCACACCCTACAGGTTTACATGGTGTTTAGTTATGAGTGAGAGAGATGAGGGTGAGAGACGAGAGAGTAGCGTGATAATTGGCTATGATATGGGGTAGGAAGTAGGAAGTTCCGGAGACCGCTAGGGTATGTTTGATCGATATATAGATGTTACATGGTAATGGCCGTAATGGTATGGTGGGGAGGTCGGATTGATGATCATAAAACCAGCGATAAATTCTTCAAGTAAATAACAATTACATGATTTTTGAAAATTGAACAGTTTCGTTAATTTCAACAACAATATATAATACATATATGCTTCTGCCTGCTTCTTCCAACGGTTCAATCCATCATTCTAATTCTATAAATAAAATAAAATATGTTGCAGTTTTGTATACGGTACTAGTACTACTATCAATCCCCCACCAACACGTTGTTGATAACTATAAACCCAAAATCCCCTTTTTGTTGTAACTTATAAAAAAATGTAGATTCAATTCCTGCTGACTGATCAATCCAATTTGCCGATGAAATTTTCATTTGCTACGTACATTTCGCGTGCCGATCCGACTAATACTAGCATCTTGTTAAATAAATATTAAAATTACACATAGTTTCACAAGCAATCCGCTGGAAATGTTTTTATTTTAACCCATTTTGTACAAAATGAAGTTTCCTAATTTTAACAAGAGAAACCACGGATTTACTTGCGGCCTTGTTGACGTGCTTGGTCCTGCGGATCAAAACATTTACGACGAATTAGTGCCATATCCGTTTACCAAATAAATAGCATACGTAACCTCACATTTCATAACAAAACAAAATTATTATGCTTACAGGTCGTGGGAACCTTGGTGGTGGGGTACGGATCCTCCTGTCCTTCTTAGAACGATTTCTCACTACCTTAGAGTGAATAGCGCAAGACACACAGTAGTGCAACTTGGCGTAGAGTTTAGGGAGAATGTAATTAGAGTACACCGACGCCTCAGAAATATCCCTGACCGCAGCAGCTTCAACTATGTTACGGATTACAAACTTCTTGATAGCCTGTGACAAAAAGAACCAAATCAATTCAAATCATCAAACCATATTACGAACCATCCACCCAGCTAACATTTAAAATCTACCCGAATTTCACATTTATTGATTTGATCACAAATTACCTTATCCTTAGGCACACAGCGAGCACAGTTAGTGCACCTCACCGGCTTCACATGGCCACGGCCATGCTTTGACCTTCCGTTATTACGGCGCTTTGAAGTCTACAAGAAACAAAAAATTACCCAATTAAATCAACATTCCACATTCCTACAAAACTTTCAACTTTGAGCGTTTTTCTACTTATAAACCTAACTTCCTCCTCCTCCTGTCATAAACTATCCAAAACAAAACAAATTTTTACAAGCAATANCTACTTATAAACCTAACTTCCTCCTCCTCCTGTCATAAACTATCCAAAACAAAACAAATTTTTACAAGCAATATTAAACCACCGAATGTGGAAACAAATTTGAACCCATGCACACCAACTCAGACAGATACTTTTTAAGAGCAATACTACTAATGATTACAAAACACAAAAAACATTCCATTCCATTCACCATTCCAAAAGAAATCTACATCTTTAAGAACTAGTGAGCTCTCCTCAACATCCTAAATTAAAACTCTTCTTTTTTTAAATAAACAAAAAAACATTCCAAAACTTACCATTTTTTGTTAACTAATTAAAGTTTCCAAAAACCAAAAGTCCTTTTTCCTCAGAGGATGATGATAACTCGCTTGAAAAGCCGGAGGAGCTAAAGAAGCAGCTACATACGATATAATATGGATATGGATATGAAAACAAACTGTGTCAAATGGTCCACACGGGATGATGTTCAAGGCATGGTGCTCATGGTTCAGCAGAGTGGCTGCTGACGGCTGTGCACAAGCTGCGCAGCTTTTAGCCTCGTTTACTTACATTACATTACACCCACCCACCCACCCCTCGCGTCCGTCCGAGTGCTGAGATGTTTTCTTCATAGTCTTTGTTTCCTTCCACATTTTTGCTCTATGCATCTTCGTCAATTACTATTCGCTTGGACTGGCTGGACGAAGCGTTCGTCAGCTTGACAGACTTATCCCATGACATACTCCAGCAAAAATATCTAACGTGGTACTTGACCCATGCATTGGTGTTTAATAAATATTATGACCGGCTTCTAGCTTCTGCTGGAGATTCTAGATAAGAGTAAACAAGAGTATCATATCATCATCTTATCATCATCATTTAATGAGTCATCATGAATGAAAAGAGTTTATCCTGGAAGTTGTTTGGTTTTTAGACGTTTTTGCGTACCTACGTGTATGTACACTGGCGAAATATTGTGTGTGTGTAAGGAAGGAGGCTTACTTATGGATGTACAAGTCCGATAACATGATGTCACGATGATAATGTGTGTGTGTGCAAGCAAAGAAGAGAAGGTATGTTTTTCAAGTGAATTCATTCTCGAAGTCAAAAGTACTTAATGGGATATGGGGCTGTTTTAAATTGCATGGAATTGAGCGTGAACGATTTCATAAGCAGTAGAGAATTTTTGAAGTTTCACAATCTTATTAGCAGAAATGTTGGAGAAAAATATGAGGAAAGGGTTTAACGAAAATGGGAAATGGATTCCGCAATCATGATATGATGATAATCATAGACTTATTCAGACTTTTTTCTCTTGTGTGGGAGAACAAATTACGGCATAAAAGTCCAATCATGTAAATTATATGATTTTGAAAACGTACAAGCTATTTTCCTTATTTTCCAACGTGGTTTAGTAGCAACAGATATCCAAAAATATACATGTGCGAGTTCAGTAAATAGACTACGAATAACATTTTTATTGAACATGGGTAAAAAAAGCTGTCGATCGATCTTTTGAATAGTTCTTGGCTAATATATGACTTGAGTGACTTTTGATTCTACCTACACACTTTGTAAAAGAGGCTTTTGATCACATTAAGTCAACGATCCGTTTATTATCCTTTGTGTATCATATAGTCGACGAGTCTCAGTGCAGACAATCCTTTCAATTCTTCCCCAGATTTTTTTTAATTTGTCAAAGATTTTTTATTGGCCTGGATGGGTTGTTGATGCCAAAAATGCTTTTTTTGAGAATTAACTAAAGAGAAATTTACAGACGATTTGTGCAGTGGTTTTTACACAGAACTGTATATGAACTTGTGCACATTCGAAATGTGTCTTGAATGCTAAATTGAAAATGAAATACATGCACGGAAACATCAAGATAAGATTAGGCTGACATTTGAAACAAGTAAATGAAGTAAATGTGTACTCCATACTCCATGAGTGAGTTGAGAGGTTGAAAAGACTTAAAAGTAGGTATCCTTTGAAGAATAAAATATACCAGTTTTTTGTAAGAAACGACGAAGACGAAAATTGGAACGTAGGAAAAGCATCCTTTAGCACAACATATCCGTAACCAGTCACTTGATTCCGTAATCGTGGATCCGAACATCAAATGCCAATTTTAAACAAATAAAAAAACTTTTCCTTGATCTGTCTTTTTATCTTCGGTGTACATACATATAGTGAAATAGGGTATTATGAGATGCAGAATGCAGAACACAAGATTCTGATTCAGCCAGACTAGCTGCCATTGCATCCTCTACCCACACACGTTAGTATAAACTTTTGTGCAAAAGCATAAAATATGTTCTTTTCCTTGATTGCTCTCACATTGTTAACAGTGTTAGTTATATAATCTATGACATAACATACAAAAAAAGGACAATACACAAACTCCTTCGCAGATTGATTAATAGCACGACGAAGACGAAGGAGGAGATTTGGGGTTCTGGGTTGACGATGAACCAAGAAGTTAAAAGAGCATCTTTAAAGCCAAACTTTGCCGTACGTTCGCTGTACAAATTGGTTATGTAAAAAATGCACACTTCCTTCACCCTTAGTCCACTAAAAGAAATTGGAGAGATTGAATGTGTTTGTCGAATGCTGCAACGCAAACCTGACTGGCATCTGGCATGAGCGGATTATAATGATATGCTAACATTACACCGTCCGTCCTGTGCATGCATGAGTCGCTGAAACAGATATACAGATTTAATGAAACGGCTGTGATTGCCACACGACGACTCGACTGCTCATCTTACAGTTTTCTTGCTACATGCCGGACCGGTCCACGTTAAGTTGATACACAAAAGACAAGAGGACAATGCTTTTAAAGTCGAGGATTCACAACTCAACAAATACAAAAAACTCAAAACAGTCTTCATAATTGAAGTGTGTAACTATCTACAGATGGATAGACATGTACTGACTGACGACGACAGCCCATTGCACACTAGAAAATGAAAAACAACACTTACTTTGCCTGACTTTGCTAAGAAGACAAGTATCAAGTATGTATATACCCCCAAAAAACTGCAACGCAACACAATCATCAGCAGTGGATAATTCCCTATAGCCTAAGCTTAAGCATAATACAAAGTCTGCTGGCATATTTGAGAATGCGTGTAAAGCAAGTTATGCATTGGCCTACGTGGTGTGATGCTGTTGTAAAACGTATTATTTTAGAAGACAACTTTTCAAATGCGATGCGATAGGATGTTTTCATTCTTTTTTTTGTGGAAGGCTCTTCGTACCATTATCATCATGGATAAACTTTTGGTACGTATCATTATGCTAAATATGTGTTCATCGTCAGTTTGGAGTTGAAAGTGTTTAAACTCTCACGCAGTAGTAGCATGAAGCATGTAAAAGGGGTAGGGAACAGGAAAGCGCAAGCGGAACAGCAGCATTGAGAATACACAGCTGCACAATGGATCATCCGTCATAATAATCATATAATCTTTCAGTTGTGCACGTAGTGCTGAAACCGCAGGCCAGCTCATTACTTATGACGACTTGTTCCCTTAATTTATTATTATTTTATTTGGTTTTATATTTCAAGTCAAACAAAATCTAAGTTCAGAGGGTTAATGGAGAAGACTGTGAGGAGTTGGTGTTTAATATTATAAATTACTTTTTCGTTTTGCACAAGCCAAAATAACCACAACCACAGGTGTGCACATTTGAACAAGCATATAATAGTCCAGTTCGTCAATTGTTGCTACTCTGATGCTGTACGCAACACCACCAGATAATTCGTTGTGTTACAATTCCTCATCTCGTGTAATGTGTACCTGTACAAGTAGGGATCAGCTTACTGCGCTCGGAGAAAATGGATAATCAAAGGAATAATAATACCCTCTAGCTGATCTAAACTTAACTTTAAATGGATTTGCCATAGCGCAAATACATTGCAATTTCGTCAGGATATAAGTATTGTGTATGGATAGTCAAGAGCTTGCGATAAAGGTACATATCAAAGATTTATGAATTCATAATTTCTACGAGCAAACTAATCAAAATCATTTACATTTCCTTACGCAGTTATATAAAAATGTATGATGGCCAGGAACTCCGAGATTTCCGCCGAGTTTACATAGAGGACCCACCAGTTGAAGCAGAGGAGGAAGCCCCAATATCGGCGGAACTAGAAGCTGTCAACTTTCTGATATGGAGACGGCTCCAGCTAAGCAAAGCGAAGCTAAAGGGCGTGACCGAAATGGCAGCTCTCATGGCTGGTTTCTCCGTAGTAAGTGAACTGCTTAAAGCAAAAATCTCTACTAACTTGACAATGCTGTTTGCTGTTGCACATAATTATCCAACAAGAATCATGTAATCAAATAGCTTTAATGTTTTTTTTCAGGTGGCTACAGTAGAATTAGACATATCGAAAACTAAAAATGACCTCCTCCTAGTCGCCTTCACTAGTCACCACCGCATTTTTAGTGTCGACCACAATGTTCTCCATTCTCATCGCTACCTGCCTCCTTCCCCACATTGAAGCAGTGACAAAGATGAATTCAGTGAACTTGGCTCGGGAGTCGCCTCACGATGACCTTATCTGGTATATTGATTTGGCATGGTTCCTTGCAAATACAGTGAGCATATGCCTGTTCATTCTAGACGTGGTTTTGCTCTCCTGGATAAAATTCACAAAAGTGCCTTGCAATCTGCATAACAAGTGTGATGGTCCCTGTGCTCCTCCTATTGTGTATTTTTAGCGTAGTGTTTTACCGACAAACGGTTCATCACCAGATTGACTTGGCCGACAGAAGATATGGAGAACTGAAAGCAATGGGCCGAAAACTTCGGATAGGGATAAGTGTTAGTGAAGCTGGTGTTCAGTCTGTGTAGAAATACTTACATAGGCAACTTTTACTAATTATTATATTTATGACGGTATATATCGAAACCAGAGTTTATCATTTTGTATACCTTTTTCTTGCATGCCGTTTTTCGTGTTTTTATATTGTCGCTAATTAAAACAAAAAAATGGTCGCCTTTCCTATTTGAGTTTATGATGATACGCTCGGGAATATTATTATATCAGTGAATTTTATATTAATAAATCAAACGGGCGTGATAAAGTGTGAGTTTATATAACGTTGCGTCTTGCGAAATATCAAACTCAGTTTCACATTCACACTCGTGTATTCCACTTCAGCCATAACACTTACATTTTTTAAAATCATGTTGAAAACTATGAAACAGATTGTTAATACTAATGTATGCACACAATAGCTTATTCATAAAATTATCATCTCATTTTCAATTTTTGTGTGCAGCTGTGATGAGTCGTAGTCGTGGTTGATACAAGAATGGTGAGAAACAGAGGAGTGAACTTGAGATTTTGTGCTCTGCATACTATTTTACTTGAAAAGAAAATGCAAGGCTCAATTGTAGTTTTTTTGTGTTATTGCTTCAATCGAGGGGTATAATAATATTGAATTAATGCAGTTTCTTTTCGTCAGAATTGGTCTAATCATATGCACAACCTACATTATGTTTTATGACTACAACTACAGAAAAGGCATCGTCGTGAGTGAGAACCTACCGAAATACGTGCATGAATAACACTAAAATTGGATACTAAACAGTATTTTTGCATTTAATATAGGTACTATATAAAACACAAGCGCTAAGGCACACTACTACTTTGATCTTTTAGTGTACATATGGATGTACCTATATTATAGTGCAGTACATGTGTACTCTGTACCCAATTCACTTAAACCTAAAAATATCTATTTCTATACATACCCCATGCATCGGTACATGCATTGCATAGTAGTGAAGAACCACTCAAGCATCTGGTTTCCCTTTATATACGTGCTCTTCTTATACTTGCAGATAGATATACGAAATTCATAACAAAAACAAATGCATGTTGCGCAACAACCTTGGAAGGGACACACACACACATGAGCAAACAATAACAAATACACTAACTTGGTAAGTGCATTTGCAAGAAAAAAGGAGAAGAGAGGAGATGCAGTTGGAGCAGCACAATGGGTGTTGTAAAATTAAATTGAAATTGACCTGCTACTCATTACCAAATCCCTTCGTAATATCCGCGAAAAAATCCGCTTGAGGATTATCAAGGTGTAATGGAAGTAGACGAGGAAAACATAGTAGAACACCCACTAACAAATGATTTGGTAAACTATAATAAGTATAAGTGTTTCTCCAAAGTGAAGCTGAATCGATTTAACCTTTTACAGCAAATTCATTTTGTCCACATTCATCATTCATTCATTGCCATTAATTTGCAGGTTTTGCAAGAACTTGTGAAGTATATTCGCCTTCGGGATCTTCCTCGATGCCGTCAAGTCTGTCGGAAATGGAATCAAGCTTTGATTCCCAGAATGAGGTCAGAAGTCCAGGTGAAATGCCTAGATCAGGCGAGTTTTGGTTCCATGAGATCCACGAGACTCGCCAAATTCCTGGGGGTAATGGAGTCCAGTCACGATATCCCATTTGGCAATTACCTCCTTCTCAACTTGAACATGGGAGACCCATTAGTGGAAAAGTTTTTCACACTTTGCGGACTTCAAGTTCACACCCTGAGGGTGCAATTCATGCCTAACGACATTGACATCTGCTCCCTCCGTGAACTTTTGCTGTTGAGAGCCCCTGCCGTGGTGAGCCTCTCGGTGGAGGGACAAGGGATACCCGACTCGGTGACAAATCACCCATCTCTGTTTCCTAACTGGTCTGGCTACTACCTCCACTGTCAGGGCTCTCCCACGCTTCCATTCCTGGAATCAATCCAGTTTAAAACGGAAGAGGGACAAAAGTGCCATCCTGGATTCTTGCTGGATCTGTTCAAAGCGGCAATAAACCTGAAAAAGCTAATATTTCTCAAGTTTTCAGATCCTTCCTACTCGATCACAATCCTGTCGGCACTTCACAAGTCTGGAAATTACTTGCAACTCACGACGATAAATTTGGAGAGGCTGAATGAGTCCGCGTTTCGCATTTTGATTGCGATGAGCGACGATGGGATGCAGCTGAAGGAGTTTTCCTTCCAGTCGTTGGCCGAGGATGTGAAGAGTAGCTCTCTGGAACAAGTGATCTCCTGTCATAAGGACACTCTGGAGAGTTTGCAATTAAACGAGGTGATGGGCACAAACAATCTCCGAATAAGACTGCCAGAAATGAAAAGCCTGAGGAAGCTGACTAGATCAGCGATTTGCTCTTCCCAAATCCCATTTGGACCCATTTGCTATGCAAAACACTTGCCGAACCTTGAAGAGCTGTCTGTATTTGCCTTTGCTGATGAGCTAGATTGGAATGAGTATTTTTCCGAGAGTGTCAACTGGATTCCATGCATTTCCCTGAGGAAATTGGAGCTACCTATCAATCTTAAGGATCAAAATAGGCTGAAGCGGTTGTCAAAAATGTTTCCCTCTGTGTCGAAACTTATAGTTAGTTCACCTGCAGACGATATCATCCCACTGCTTTGGGAGCTGTGGCCCGAGTTGGAGGAGTTGCACTTGTCGCTGACGGACGGGAATTCAGATATTGACACGCTGTTCACAGGGATTCCTGTGCAGGAGTGTGGCACGATTAATGCAATCAAGGCGTATGGAGAGGTGGATATTGAGAGAATTCGGACTGGTCCGAGTATCGCTTATTTGAGAGGTGAGTTGTAAATCTAAATGAAGTATGAAGTTCAACTAAAGAATCCCTTTAATAAATTCTGCTTGATTTGCGAAATAATAGGTTTGAAAAAGTTGATACTGGAAATCTGCCCAAAGGATATTTTTGCTAGCTTTTGTCTTGAGAGCACTTCCTGCTTGCCAACTGATATTACAGGATATTTTGGACTTGCATATTTGAGCAACCTGGAGGATCTTGTGATCACATCCAGTGACGTAAGCTAAGCTAACCCACCTCAATCTCAATACTCTGCCGATGCGATCGTTAAAAAATGTGCTAAAATCTATTAAAAGTGCGGACATTAAACTGAGTATTGTTTCTACCCACAGATTTCAAAAGAATGTGCTGTCTTTCTCCTATCAAAATTTCAGAGATATGCAAACATTAGAATCAGCGACTCGAGCAATAGCCCTATTATCATGCGAACCCGTATTTTCTATTAAAACCAGAACCAGTGAATTTCGTTTAGTTTGCTTACTATTTTATTAGGAGGCGAACTGCTTGGATTTGATTTGGTTGAAGCAATAATACGCGTGGATCAATGGGATAAAAAATAAATCTACCAAAGACAATTAACTCTCTACGAGCTAGTCATTTCTCGACAAATGTAACTAACAACATAAAAATGATATTATAAAAATAATAATTATGAGTACCATCTAGTTTTAGACTATTTTAGAGCAATGTATTTGTTTACTAAACAGCTGAATATATTTTCTTGCTTTCAATAAACTTTATTTACTGAACATTATTTTTAATCAATACATTTATTTTTAATTAGCTAACAATCAGACTGATAAAAATGGGAGAACAACGAAGAGAATGCAGCATTATATTAATATATAGAGTAGCAGTGTGAGATCATTTGTTTACTCCAGCTCCAAGGCTATGAATGTGTGGAAATTGACCGACTCATTTAACTCCAGTTGCAGAGCTAAAAATTGTAAATTAATAATAAATTGGAATTAGGAATGAGCAGTTATTAGGACCTAGCGTCAAGCATGCCAATAGATGTGTCAACAGTTCCTCTTACCCCGGGAACATTTCCCATAAGACATTTGATGAAGGGATCATAGGTAGTACAATATTCATCTTCTTCCAGGGTTTTGAAGCCTTGAACTATTTTATTTCATA
>JAANSN010003649.1:0-17726 GCA_036850665.1 Dicranocentrus wangi | reverse complement strand
TAGGGATTACTAACAAAAATGGTCGAGAAAAAATGGTCTGTAAAAAGGGTCCGTGAAAGGGATTAGCGAAAGGGTTTATCCGCTTATCTGTGATCCGTGAGAGCCACTGTCGCTCAGATACACTCAACGGTGGATTTGAAACCTTTCTCTAAGGGTTTCTGAGGGGGAGTGAATCAAGTCAATGTATAATATTTATATGGATTCGTTCAACCTTTAAATTCGCATTCACTCATGCATTCGTTTCTTTAAAATGCACTTTAGAATTCTAAGCGTACAAAGACATCCTATTTAAAATATGCATTTTTCTTACAAATGGTTTGTCTTGTGTATCACTAGCATATTATAATCGAGTTGCAGATACATTGAGACTTGACACAATAAATTCAGTAGGTAAATAGCTTCACTTTTTCAGTACGAGGCACGAGATCCATCATTTATTGAGCTTCGAAGAATGAGAGTAATGCGAATAGTTTGACGAGGTTTTGTGGATGAATTTGAATTTACAGAACTGCAATGCAATCTACGAGATTACAACTTCTCAGAAGAATGCTCTTCATCGCGGTCAATAAAAAGGAACGCAGCTAAGCGATACATACTTACATATTGAGAGAGAGAGAGAGAGAGATGCTTATACATTCTATTTTTAAACACTGGGCCGCATAACCACTTCCAAGAAGTGACATTCGATTCCCTAAAAATAGACTTTCATTTAAAAGGCCCACCCTTTGAGTTCCGCTCATTCACGGTTGATTTGAGAACGGAGACAAAGTATGAAAAATCATTTAGTCGCAGGTGGTGTCAAAACTGATAATATTATTCAAACGAAAATAATATTAATTATATTACTATACTGGTAACATTATAATGATTTAAGAAAACATCACTATATCTTAAGCATTATTAGAGATACAAGAATCCGAATTGTGATTTCCTATCGCAGACATGCCTCAATGACCGGATTATCGCAGTATTTTATTATATAACGTTGGCGTCAAGGAGGAAACTGAGAAATCAAAGTGATCAGATGGTTTTCTCATTTCCATCGGACAAAAGGAGACAAATCGGTTTAGCCCAGCCCAACCCAAATCCTTGGCACAAAAATATTTGTCGGATGCTCGCTCCTATCAATTGGGATTCTATTTAAGTATCGCTGATGATAAGATCTGTATAGATGCAAATGAATTCGGAGAATTTTCATATATGCCTCTACAAATGCTCATATCATCAACCACTACTGCGCTCCCTCTCGTGTTTAGTTTTAATTAACGTCAATTTTACTGTGTGCTCCTACCCAATACCACATTGTCGTTGACTTAACAGTGAAAAGGTATATTCGGCTTGGTTTGGGAATTCGAGGAATATATGGTTGTTCATTGGAGATTAATAAATTGCTATTGTACATCAAACATCATTATCCGAAAGAGAGTGGGGAGCGAAAAGCAGCGTTTCACGGAACCATGTATTCTCTGTCTGTTTGAATACAAATGCTCTACATGGCTATAGACGGATTCTGATAAATAAAGATTGTGGAGTCATTTTTCGTGGAGGGAGCTTCATCAAATGAGATGATGATTTTGTAAAGCTTTATTCCGTAAATTAATTAGATTGCTGAACGTATATGCTAGGGAAGGAGCATGCAACTTTGGCGTTATCAGTTATTTACTAGTACTATAGTGCTGTCACTAGATTTTAGCAGAATCAATCCATATTTTTGTCAAGTTGGTAATGTGCGCAAATACCATGTCTGTCTACTCATGTATATCACGCAGTCTAGAAAAGTTCTAATGAATCCTAATCAGCTTTAATTGTCACAGTTCGCTGGGAGTTACAATTCCCATTCCCAGGAAGGGGCTTTAGAAATTTAGGACGACGAGTAGAAAGAAGCAACCTTGTAAAATAATGTATAGCTCATTTGCGTTTGCGTGTGCACAATTCGTGAGTTTCTCGGATGAGTAGGATATTAAATTACTTAAAAGTGAATTCAACGAAGTGTTAATTCGATTTGCAAATCGCTTATTGAAAAAGATTTCCTCGCTTTTCGTAGTGACAGGCATCAAGTATGCTGTCCATTCAACATTGGGTTCAGGTGGAAAGCTGGATTGGAGTTTCCCTTTTTACTATTCTTACTGATTGAGCGTTTGGACTTTTCTCGAAAAATACAATAGACATAAAGCAAATTGCACTTGGTCCCCAAAAAAGACACGCCGCCCTTAGTTTCAATAGTTAGTCTAAAGAATATCCGACAATATTTACATCAGCAAATAGGTTGTTTGCAAAGCTAGAAAAATATATGGAGTAAATCATGGGCTGTGATCATGATTCCTAATAATTCAATCCCTACATATTCACAGGAAATCATCTATGAATGAGACGTCTAGTCCTCCTTGAACGTGATATATTTGTCCTAAATAAAATTCCCTTTCTGCTTTTCTTGGAGGAAGTGTGTATGACATCTTTTTTTATTACACGGGAGGATATGCTTCCTTGATTTTAACTGCCTTGAATGAGATTAAGTAAGTATGTAAATACACTAGAAACGTTAAAGCTGAGGGCGTAACATTACATTAAAAAGAGTAGGTATTTGAATTGTCCATCTTATAGGTTTTAACCGATTTTAAGATCACGCGATTCCCTAATGTGAGGTGTCACTTTCAAGTGTGCGAAATAATTATTATATACTATTATTATATGTTATGCTATTGTTGCATAAACCAGTGTTGCGAGGCGAATCGTTTAAAATCACTTCGGATTTAAAGTTATTTGTCATGCTGGGTAGTGTGTTGGTTTTCAAAGGCCATATTGGGACCTCGCCACACTGGCTACACTGATTTTTACATCTACAATTTGGGTTCTTCATAAAACTCAATATCTAAATAAACACTTACTGAAAGCCCATCGCTACTCTCACTTCTCCCACTGTCCATTTGTATAACTCGTTAGCAGGATTGACACATACCACGAAGTCGAAATATTTCGACCATTTATTGTGGCATTTCTTACAATTAGGTCCTTTGAGCGAACCGACCGAGGTACATATAAAAACTATATTAAACTTTTAATATCATTTTTCGGATTTCAATAGCACGTTGCCCCAGACCGAGACGAGACCAAATACAATATACAGTATCCTAGTATTACTGCCATGTTCAAGTAAAAAATGTAATTATCTTGGAAGTAAAGTAGCATTATGGCTGAGGTCTTATCTGCAAGCGACACATTATTTCTTTCGTGGGAATTGTGCTCCCCCAAAAGCACTATTTTCTCTGCTTACTGACACTATATATCGTGCACAATAGGGGAATTAAATTTCCTAGTATTACAGATTGTGTTTTCTGGGTACACGGCTAATGCATGTGTATACAATTTTTGTCATCCAAGAAATAAAAGGAAAAGTCCCAAGTCATAAGACCACTTCTTGGAGATTCGCAAGATGAATAGAAGAGCTTAGGGGAAAGCACATACTGAGAGAAAGAAAAGGCAAGCTCTTTTAAAAGGAAAAGAAAATACGGCGAAATCTGAAATCCGTATCCGACGAAAACCATTTTAGCGTTCGTGCTGGCTCTTCAGCCAACGCGAGTTTTTCATCTTGACTTTTTCAGTAAGAAGCAACATGATGCTCTGGAGAAGTGAGAGGGTCCTCTGCCTCTACACCTTCACGAAATCTGAAAGTATTATACATGACACGATGGCTATGAATTATGACATGGATGATGAAAGAGGAAGCCTCACCTCATGCAATATGCTTACAGCGCACGCAATAGCTGCCGGTAGTCGTCTAGTGAATGCCAGTGATAACGTGTTGTATAAAAAGTTTTCATAGCTTTTGGCAAACGATGCATGGCAAGATGGATGATAAGGTGGCAAAGAGTGCCATTCTGGACATTTCGAACAAGAGCCTGTGTGTGTGTAGGAGTTGAGTTCCATGCAATTCCTGAAAATACGGAACGACGTGTATTAAAGTAAACTAGAAAGTGTTCAGCAGACAGAATTCAGTACGGCGCGATACGATATCTCAATACTTTTGTCATCTCCACATATAGCTGAAGTGAAGTGATAAAATTCTAGGAAGCGCGAGGCAGAGAGAGCGAGGAGAAGTCCATTGGTAAAGGAGAATTCCAGGGAGAAAACTAGACTAATGAATGGAGTTCACCATAGGGGCTGAGGCTGAGGGAAAAGCTGAATTAATAAAGTGGTAATTGACATATCCTATATACGGAAAATATGTACATACAAATCAAACTGAGGTGTTCATCATTATGAGTAAAAGTTGTTTGTGACGACAGCCGATATGCGAAAGAATGATTGTAAGACCTAGAATAGCTTGGCCCATGGATTGCTGACGGGTGGTGATGAAATTTCATATCTAATTTTGTCATAATTAAGTTTAGGGCCACGACGGACGCAAAGTAAGTCTTGTCCAAGCTTAGGAAGAAAGCCTGTTGGTTGGACGCGGAATATACAGATTGATCCTGAGTCATGAATATCCTGCCTGAAACCACCCTGACTGATTAATTTCCAAATAGTCTATTTTGTACCCATAACTTTAGCTATTCTCGCCATTTCTTATATATCAATGGAATGATAAAACCGGTTTCTAATTGACTACATACTGCTCATTTGCATCGTAGTTCCCTCCTACCGTCCCATAGTATAGGTAGGTTTCAATCAACTTATTCGGAATGGAAGTATGAACAGTAGAAATGTACCACCTCTGTGAAAATTTCAATTGTTAAACGAAACCAGAGCCATTTACTTAATTTTATCTTATCAATTTGTCAGCTGTCTGTCGCTAATATGACAAGTGCTCGCTCATAGATGCACGCGCAACGGCTACACATGAAAATATTTGCATTCTCTCTATTCATCAAGTTTTCCAAGATTTCAAGATGTCAAGATTTTAAATCTCACTACATACTAGTAGGTCGGAGGTAATAAACAACTAAAACAAAATAATGAAGAAACAATCGATCATGCTCGGCGATATGAAGAAGGGTTTCTATGAATTTTAGAGAAAGCAGCAACACGCCGTCTCATTTTCCCTAATTACCTTGCATCCATCTGCTCATGGAAGTCTTGTACCACACACCACATCAATTAGCATTCTAATGATAGAAGGGTTCCGAGGTAAATTGACATAATAAAAACTTTCAAAGACATGCTCATATAAGAACATTATTAGATGTAGTGTCTACGTCTTATTCCTTTTCCTTCTATTTCATCCGTTTCTTACACCCACTCACAAATTGATGTTATGTTATTCAATTAGCAGATGGATACTGTGCCAAGTTCCTGCTCACTGTATGGGTTCCCGCAAACTTTCATTGAGACCAGCCAGACACCAAGATATGTCTACACGAGTCTACACATTAAATTGTACGTTTCCAGGAGAAAACTATTTGTAAGATGAAAATTGTAATGGCCGATATAATGCGTGTACACACACACAGCCACCCATTTCCCCTCCCTTCCTCTTCAATGCAACTGGTGCCTTTTATTTATTTTATTTTACACACGATTTCTCTAGATGTACGTTAGTCTGATTATAAGTAGTTATAAACTATCTCGACTCTTGCCCAAGAAGTCAATATTAAAATCCTAAGACGTCATAGCAGTGGTCATAATGAAGTAAGGTATATGATACGCACTCCTACTCCTGCATTTAGCAACAAACCAGGAAGCTGGTGGTTCCAAGGATTCCATTTAGTTAGTAAAAAGTCCCTATATAGCACGTGGCACGTACGAATAAGCTTTTAAGCTAACTTACTGATGTGATATAAAAATACGAGGAATACGTACGTACGTTATAAATATAGGTAGCTATTTTGTATAATTAACTTTTACCTACGGTTAGAAACTTACCTTTCAGTATCCTATCTTCAACCAACAGATCATTACTTTGCCCAGTAACTCTCTAGCAAACACAGCTTACCACTTCCCACTAACCAGTTCCAAATTTTCAATTTAGTTAATTCTGGTAGCCTTATCTTATGTACTTGATGGGATTCTATGAATTTGGCAATATGATGGAGGGATTTGGCTTTATCAGCTTCCTGATAAGTCATGTAATATAATCTCCAACATGTTCCAAACTTCTTCACTTTTCTTTCCCACAAAAGTTTCCGCGGGGTCGACCGTTTCCATTTCTAGTGGTGAAAATATGAAAAACTTTTTGAACTCAAAAATTGCGTATGCTGCTATTCCATATAAAAAATTGTTGGCACCTTCCATTTCTACAATTCTTTTGTTGACTACTTACGTCCTGTCAAGCAGGATAACAGTTGCTTCTGCTTTGTGAAATCATTATTAGCACTTCAATAAAATTGAACTAACTTTAACTAGCTAACAAAGCGTTTGATCATATCGTGCGTATCGATTATAAAGTGTAAAGTTTGTTCATTCGCAAACTGCTATGAGTTGTATGCTAGGTAGTAAGTAGTAGGTAGGCAGTAGTATATGAAATGTTGAACGTTTCATATTTCGTCAATTTTTCCTAGTTGCTTACTTTTAGAAAACTTGCCAAGAAAGATTGAGCCGATGTATATTAGAAACTAGCTAGAGCTAATGGAAATTTCTGAGAAAAGGCCTTTCGTTGTAGGATTTTGCGAGATGGAAATCGTGACTGAGGGAGTTCATAATGTATTTGTGGGAATTTTCATTTAATCTCTAGTCTAGCTCTTTAGTCCGCGCAGCATTAAGCTAGGTCCATACCCTCGTGAGTGTGAGTTAAAAAAGTAAAATACCAGGCTTTGCAAGAAAGACGTGAGTTAAAGATCGGGATTTTTTCGGAGAATAAACTTCACTAATGTACTCTTTAATGCTCTTTACATATATTTATCTAAAATCGACAGAAAATAGATTGGTACAATTACCTCGAAAGTGTTCTCAATCAAACTTGAAACCTATAACCAGGTCGTTTGACAGGTATATACGGTCTATTTTTTAGGTTTAACTGTTGCTGAGCGGAAAGTTGCCTTGTATTTTTAATGTACTCGAGTGCACTTCCTTGAAGATTTAAATCTTACGATTTGAAAACCTGAGCCTAAAACCCTGCAAAATGTTCAAACGTAACTCGTTTGGTTTCACAGAATTGGGGCTTCGTCTCGAGTTCCTATTTGTTGCCCCCCTGACCTTTGCCTTTTAATTTTCACTAGAAACTCTCCAACAAGCTTTTTAACAAATTACAATAATGGAAAAAGCGTTAGTCATATTATGTATATAGGTGTTATATATCTATTTTTCATAATTTACACATTCACTCCAGTAACCACCCACCCACCTCATGAAATCAGGTAATGAAGAAGTGCATGAAGCATTTTCAGTTTACTGATTGATACCGGAATATCGGAACAAAACTGACATCAGATCGAATACCATAATGGAAGGCGATATGGATTGAAATGAAATAGCAAGCAAATTACTTAAACGTAAGCAAATAGAGCGAGAGCATATGGCGTGCGAAATCAAATTAGTGAAACTTAAAGATTCCAGGCGTAAACCGGCCTACTACTAAAATAAAAAATCATGCCTATTGCTCTACAATGAACAGTTGATTGAGGTTATTGAGAAAATAATATCATGTAAAATCTTAAATCTCACCTGAGTTGATATCTCTTCAACACAAAAAATGAATATTATCTTGATTTTCAGATGGAATGGGGAATGGCGTAGTCTTCTGACGGAACTGAAAAAAGTTTGACGTTTTAACTAGAAACATGAGTAAGGGCTAATGGTTTGAAAAAATGAACGCCTGATATCATTAAACTAGGAGGAGGAAACGACGACAGCTAATTTATCTGTGACCATCGGGTACAATCCATTATCTTTTATCGTCTTTATCGTCCACAAAAAAGCGTATAATACGTAAAGGAGACAGAGCATGAATCAATGTAATTGATGTATTTTGAGTTGGACATTGGGAATAGCGGCAAATCTTACTGGTGTCATCCTCATCAGCGTTCGTGAAGGAGTGATTCCGGTGAACAATGAAGAAATAAAAGGGTTTCTTGTTAATCATGAAAGGAAAGACTAGTAAAAAAAGTATAATAATACTAGGAAAGAGTAAGTCGAGTGGAGAAGGCATCTTTAAGCATAATTGCGACGTCATTGTTGTGAGCACTCCTTTAATAGCGTCTTCTAAAAGTGTATGGTAGTTTGGAGGGGGGACACCTGTGCGATGCGATACTCGATAGTGGAAGTGTTGTAGTCCGGGAGTGTGCGTTTTGTTTCAATCGTTTAAGTAGAAGTAGAAAGGCAAACAGCTGAATAGTTAGAGGTAGGACAGATTGACGAACATTTCTCTACAAGATATAGTGTTTCGGTCCAGTAGGCCTGCATTGTTTTCTTATAATAATGGTTCGAAAGGGCCATTTGTGTTCGCGTTCCTTAATTTTCATCTGCGTATAAAGGTACCTGGGAACGAATGCCGTTTCCATTTTGACAAAAGTTTTATTGAAGATCCATCCTGGTCCATGCGATGCGAATATGATATTATATGGATTGAAATCTGCACTGTCTACATTGCCCCAGTCAAGCCTACCGTTCCGAATGAAATGAAAATGAGAACTGGAATTTGCTGAAGACTTTCACTCATTAAGGAATTCGTGTATCAGCGTTTATGCACAGTCTGATTGATATTATAAGGTCGATATTTTAGCCGTATGAACTGCTTGCAAGCAGTTTAGTACATAACAGTTTATGAACTTGGTAGGGAATAAGGAAATGATATTACTAGGATATACTTTATAGTTAATATCAACAATGAGAAATACAAAATACAATGCGTATTATTGTGTATGCTTACAGCATACTTGACGGGAACAAGATGCAGTACGTCAAGAATGAGGAAATAATAATACAATGAAAGCGTTTTTTGATTATGACTATTTTGATATATAACAATTAATTGTTGCATATTATTATTATTATATAAGAACTGAGAAATGCTCATAAAAAATAACAATATGGGGGATGATTACACATTCATCGTTTTCACTTGTCTCTGCTGGAGAGATTATTGGAAAGGAATGTGTTTTCATGGGTGTTTGCCGTCTACTCTTATTAAAGATGTATTCTTTCTTTCTTTTCCTTTCCTGCACGTTATGCACAACTGGGATCAGAACGTGCTGTGTATATACATTTCACACGTTATGACAATGAAGCACCAGCAACATGACGCCTGTCGACCCGTCTTATCATTATCTTTTTCCACACGTCTATACAACATGGTTGGTGGTCTTAACTTAATTCAAGATTGATTCACGGAAAAGCTCCCGCAGCTATTAACCAGCGGATACGAGTGGAGCAGACGGATTGCGAGCACTGAACTACTTACATGATTATTTTTATAAATAGATAATTCACACAGGCAATGGAAACATCTTTAGCTATAGTATAGTGAATTCTTTTGCGTTCTTTCTTCGTGCGGGAAAGGGACTAGGAAAGAAGGGAAAAGTTGGGATTTTTATTTGTATCATATTGAGAAAAAATGATTTATTGTGCGAGCTCTTTCAAGTTGACAGGTTATAAATCTTCGTGTACGTCATCTACACTGATTACTGATTCAGTACATAGCGCAGGGAGTGTAGCAATAAAACAATAGTAAAGTGTTCAGGTTCGGTTCACCGTTTACACTACCACGCAACCCAACCCAAATGACTATCTATGTAGAGTGAAGTGTTATGGCAAGTAATGATTTTTATATTGGATGTAGTCCTCCCACAGCTTTTCTTCGAAACCTGATTAGGCAAAAATATTTTCCGCAGCTGCTTTCAATTTAAGCCTGCTTCCAAAAACAGCCTACCAATCCCAATTTAAATCCGTCACAGGCAGCCTCCATCCACACCATCACACCACATCTACACTGCCTATGGCAAAACAATATGATTATAATCACCAAGATCTGTGTATAATATAAGTCTTTACGACAACCAACACCAGCGATATATTCAATAGCCTTTTTATTTTATAATTGCAAGTTGCAGAGGACGTCTCGTTACATACAAAAGGTATATTATTGGTAACCTGTCCAATATTATTGTAATTGTTAGCTTAGTAAAAGCACTCGTACTATTCGTTGGATTGGGAGATGTTTAGGGTATAGTCCTCCTATTTTTTGCTCCACTATACATATAAATATACAGTCATGACACATCATGATCACTTTTGCAAACGTACCATGACTTTAGAAAAATTCTTTCCATTTCCAAATCAAATTTCCTGGAACTGGAAACGCAATACCTACATACATCTGCTGATTGTGTTGATGGCTGTATAATTCTATATGAAGGAATACATCCATTGTCTCTGTACTACTGCTGGCTTCCAGAGAAATGAAAATTGTTTTTACCAATGAATACAAAGGGTATGCAGGAAACGCAGGATATTATTATCAAACCCTTGGAATTCAACAGATATCATGCATACATGAGCATGAAAATTTTCCAGGGTGGATATTAGGGAGGAAAGGAGAGGAGAATGAATTTAACGTGAGAGTCATGTTGGGGATGAAGATTCACATTGTCCCTATACAAACGCTAAAGGATGAATACGATGCAATTACACAATTCCCAGTAAATTGAAACTTTACGTTTAGGACGATACCAAAAAGACATCCTTGACATGATCATGTAGTCACGATATCATTGTGTATTGTCCTTGCTCCTCTCCTGCGAGTTGCGAGTAGTGTAAGAAGTAATCTACTTATTATTACTCGTTCTATATACCTACCTACCTACAAAACAAGACATGGGATATTTTATGTAACTTTTACTTAACAGTCTCTGAATTAAATAAAAAATACAGCGTTTCGATCCGCCTCTTTCTCATTGTATGGTTGTGGCCTTTCATAGAAATGTACACTAATGATGATGTTGTTGATATATCGTGAAATTAGCTGCGTTGTATAACAATAAAGTGGGGTTACATTATCATCAGCATTGAGGCAGTTCATCAGAATCGTCAGCGTTTTTATTTGATACAAAGGCAAAGTCCCCTGTTCTTTGTTCCTCTCTCTTTTCCTTTTCATTATTCAGTTCGACGCATTTTAATCCAGACAATCCTTTATCCAGAATAGTGCATGCTTAATCATCATCATCTATCCACAAAAACTGCTTAGACTACATATGTGCCTTTTTGGCTTTAGAGAAACGGGAAGACGGCATAGTATATTACTCGTACATTTTACAATTCCCTAGTTGTACACCCCTAGAGGAAGAAGTAGCATAGGGTCCTTTTCAGTAGTTTGTATTCTGTGGAATCGAGCCTTTTAATTCATGTCACGATTCTTGTAACACAACGGCAATCTTTGCTTTTCCATTTTTATATCGCCCCACACTCTTTCCTTCCATCCATCCACCGTACCTTTACATATTCCATGCCATGTAATATCACAACAACGCAACGCAACAACACAGCAGTCATCAACAAAGCACACAGGGGAGACTTTTTGCCAGCTAGGGAGACGAGTGATGAAGTATTGAAAATTTCCAAGAAGTCAGCCAGCCAGCCAGCAAAGTGACTCGTGAAGTGACCATGACAGAACGAAAATCTTGGATGCGATGTAGAGAGATGAAAAACTAGTGACGCTCACACCTATATATCTTTCTGTATTGTATAGAAACAAAAATCTACGAAGTAGACATGAAGACCTGGCGTTGGCTGGTGTTTTGGTACTCACATCCACTGAAGCTCAGGATATACACACAAACAAGCAGTCTCGAAGTCATGAATGAGCAACACGATTCCTGGGAAATTATAATAAGAAAGACGAGTGGGAAACGACAGCAAATTTTAAAATCCTTTCAAATATAGTTTTAACTTTCAACGAATGTACTGCCACTTTCATGTAGTGTTTTGGAAGTTACAATTCAAAGTTATGATGCAAGCGCAAGCATGAAACAAGATTGCATGAAGTAGAGTAATTCACATTCGCTATAGCTGATACCCAAGGTGGCGCAAGAAGTGATATGATTGGCGAATATGTGTCGAATGTGTCGTCAATTTATAACCTTTATTAATTGCAGTATAAACAAAAGGTTGAATTATTTCAGCTTTTCGTGAAGATGAAATCAAAGCAAAGTTAATTAATATCCTAAGTGTCTAAAAGTGGACTGCAGTATAGCTAATCTCACATTGCCCCAGTGCCCCTTTCTTGTATCGTTAGGTAAGGCAATACTGAAGCGTCTTAACGGTTCATCACAAATAATTCTACAAAAAATTTTTAACGATGTGATTCGATTCTTCCTCGGCATCCTCTTAGTTGTGTTTGCTTTAGTATGTTGGAATTATGTTTGTCATGACATGACATGAATATAATGGTATAAATCTACCATCGAGGAGTCAACAGAGCAAGTCTTGTTAACCAGGTGGAAGAGAAATTCTGATGAAGCCACTAATGAATCTGAGGAAAAATCTTTTTCTAGCCTTATTTGGAAAGTAAGTGAGGTTTCTATCTAAACCACAATGCATGAATCTGCGATTTAATAGATTTTTAAGCCCAGCATCTTATTTACTTTGGATTATGGAGTATGCAGTATGGAGCATGGTAAGTACACGTAGGAAGTGAATTCATGCATATCATCTTTCCAGTGCCGTGTCAGAAAAATCTTACTATCCGTAATGTGAACAAATAGGTGGATTTTATTTATTGCTCAGTAAAATGTACTCGCTCCAACATGCAGAAATTAGTTTCCAATTAATCCAATTGAAAAGTATAATACCTAGGATATGGTGCTTTACATTAAACCTTTAAGTTGATGCGGTAGATATAAATGTCTGGGTATTACAATTTTTCAATAATGCTCCTCGAATACATTTCAGTAGGTAAATACTGTCAAGCCAAATATGAAAACAATACAAGTTTCTCTGGACTGTGACTACTGTAAGTATTTTACAATAAGTCCTAAAATGTTGATGGTAGCATTTTAACAAACGTGTGACATGGGATCAATGTATTTCGTCTTGTCATTATACTATAATAGCCCAACCAAACACAATTCTCTCGCATGCCTTTAAGAGACGTCTGATAAACCTAAACGAATCTGTATAAATTAAACTTCTAAAGCAACATTTATTAAACCAGAAACTTAGTAAGCAAGTAACTTCACACTTGAACGTTAAAATATTAAGTAAAGTTTGAATGTAGTTGAGAACGGTAGTAAAAGCAACAACTCCATAAATCACATAAATGCGCAACTATTATAACTGTTTTAAAACTACCTGCAATATTGCTCATCCACGTACGGTAGATTACATGTGAGCATACAACTGATCGACTTAAGCAACAAATTTCAATCACGTATCAATAAATCTAAAATCATGATTGCGAGAATATTTACATCTTCTTCTGGTAACGAGGCCGTTTTTGCGACTACTTTGTGGAGATTCGTTTTCACTTCCGTTGATACAATGAATAGAGCGGCTGAAACAATGGCTGCGACCTGTAAAGGTACAGTGATTTTGCCATCTGAAACTGTACCTCGCGTCGAATGTCTGTCAAATTTGTATCATAAGGATAATGGAATTTATTTAAAGCTTAAGACTAGCATAATTGGTATGGTTGATGTTGATGAAGGAGGGCAAATGTGTCGCATACTTTACTCTAGTACTAAACTGTATACGAATTCTTTCCACGTCTAAGTAACAATACTCCAAAAGTAGGATGCTGAAATAATGCGCTCTTTTTAGGGATTCCACTTGTAAGTTCAAAATACTCAATAGTTGCTCCACAAGGTCCAACGGAGTTATCCAATGACATTTGAAGTCAAGAGTGTCCAGCACACGTATCTCGGACCGCGATATTGATCTACTACTGAACGTCAATCCCTGAGTTTTAAGTAGTCGACTGATTCGTTCTGCTGTCAACGCCTGCACGAAACAACAATCAAACCAAGGTATTATCTCGCCACTTCGTATTCACTATATCTGTCTGTACTCCGTATATACGGACATCACATGTATCTCCTACCTAATTATATTTCGATTTCTGTACCTGAATCTGTGTATCCGAATGAAGTTTTGATGCAATGAGAATGCACGTACACATGCGTAGCAGTATTTGCGACTCAAATCTAGTTATGAAGTCCTTAAAATCAGCCCTGCCGCAGTCCTTAAGATAGTCCGTCATTTTACCTAAGAACACTCTTAAATACCTGAAATTTAATTTACGTACACTTAAGTTTCATGGTCATAATATAATGAAGATAAAATAACTTGCTTTCGTAGCTTCAAATACCTTTCATAGAGCTCCAGAGCTCTGAAACGAATGACAAAATTTGTTTTTAACAATCGGCAAAGATGGAACATGCCCGTAATCTTATTCTGCGGCAAATTAAAATTGAAGTATAGTTGCTTGTCCGTTATTTTATCGATCATACACTTCCACTGCATCAGGAGCACATCCTCTGTTTCAATAACAAAAACAAATATCTTACTAATGCTTATAATCTTGTCTATAATTTACTTAAATCTGGAACTAATTAGCCCCTCATATAAATATTTTACGTACGCTGATTTGACGACGACCACAGCTGATCAAATACAATGTACGATTGGGAATCTGGAGCTTCGCTTTCAGTGAAAAAGACACCATCAATGCTTCCTTTACTCAAGTTGAGGCTTGTGGATGTGGACGATAGTGTTTCAGTTTCCTCCAAAAACTTGGTAACCATTGCGGAATTATTTTGTATACGGGTTTGCGTTTGAGGCAGACCCCTGAACGAGTGTTCACCTGGTTCACCATCACCATAATAATTCATGTTGGTGTTCATCGTTTCTCCAGCAGTCTCACCTCACCAACCAACCACCTGAAAAATCAACGGCAAACTTCAGCTCCCGCTCGTACACCTGCCATTAGTGAATATACACACACAGAACAACTGACAATGGACACTGGACAATGACACTGTTTCCGCTTCCGCTATTTAACTGAAGTTCCAGTTTCGCCGACACGTCACCACGGGTGTGTCAGCATGACTTGCCGGATGTATCTGTTGAATCTTGGCCGGTTACCGACGTCGCGTTTGCTTCCTTTCTCTGTGATGTTCTAAGAAAACAAAATCGGCTAACGACGATCATCCTAACTAATTCATTTCTTCATCGCTGGCCCAATTGAATCATAAAATTAGAAACTACCGAAGATATAAAGATTCTACGTGTTTGTTTGAACGTCTTCAATTTCCATGAAGCTGTCGGCTTTCTCCTGATGCATCTTACAGGAATGTATTTACTCTAAAGCGTAAAACGCATTAATAACGCATGTGTCAGATGTATCACTTTAGTAACTTATTACATTTAGCTGAAATCAATGTACCCATGGAATAAAGCTTTTGGGTCGATGATGACGCCCAGCCCAGACATGCGCCTGACTCCGAGGTCGGTAGCTGTAGTTTAATATTCGAAGGCTGATATCCAGGATATTTACATTTTCCAAGGGACAACTATCTCTATTAAAACGGACTTTTTACGGTTACGACTACGAGTGGAACCACCACCACCTCTTTCCAATATTTGATTTGAATACTCTTGTCTTTCTAACTAACTACTAATGGAAGTAATGGAACCACATAATACATATCATACACCAGACACCAACCATCCAACACTCCAGCTCCAACTAGTTACAAATCCTCAAGGTATTTTTTTTCTATTTCAGTCTAAGCATAGATCGCTCAATCGCTGTTTTTTCCTGCCTAATTTCACTCTACAATTACAGTCGTTCCAGGTGGAATGCTAAATAAAACCTCTGCCCACCAATATTCCCCACGTACATGATATCCATCTCTCCCTATGAGCCTGAAACTATATCACAAGGTTAATTAATGGTTATAAAGGACATGCAATAACTTCGTATGCTTCCTTCATAAAAAATCAATAAAAAAATACAAAGTGGAGAATTGTATGTTTACTTACATTTACATACCACGTCAAGATAACATATGATCCTTGTCAACTGAACTATAATTGTATAATTATTTTGAACTATATATTACTAAAATTGTGGTCACGTTTTATTTATCAGGCTCGATTTCGAGTGAAAGCAAAAACTTTTACTGTAACCAACAACCAATGCATTATTGCTAAAAAAAAGAGTGTATTTTTCGAAAAACAAAACTTATTTTCGCTGGCTGCCCTCCGTCTGTCAGTGTCACAGCGGACACTTACTTTAATACAAAAATGTAATGTATGCTGTATGTGCGTACCGTACGTTTAAAAATATAGGTATATCACGAACATTACGCAATAAGTAGCATAATAAGCAGCAAGTTTTAAACCAAAAAAGTATATGCAATTTATGCATATGCAACGAAACGTTATCGCATCACTCAATTTTTTAAAATCAACTATGAATTCTATGAAGCATTCGTTATGGACGCATTTTAAACAATTTTAAACCTCATATATGCACAGAATTTCCTCCCCCCCCACACGAGTCCAAATATTTGCGTGACAATTGACAAAGGACAATTTTATTACGGGTCTGCTTGACCTCTCTGCATCTGCAACATGTATGGTTTGAATTGAAGTACGATTAATAAAATGTGTAGATAATAATAATTATCGACGAGAAAGGGGATGATACATTAGTCTCGCTGGATCCCGGCATATTCCAGGTGCAGCCGATGAAATTGGAGCTTCTGCACTGGCCAGGAGCGTTCTTCCAACATTTCCAGTCAGGATTCCCGTAGCGCCACTACCATTGCGTGATGAGCATGTAGATGAACTTATTGCATATCCTAGAACAATGCCAACCACAAGCGATATAGCTAAAGTCATCATTGTCCCGCTGGCTTCGCCGACATGAAGTTCCCCAGTTATGAGCTGGAAGCAGATTTACAAGGTTCAGAAATGTTTGCTTAAATTTGGTGATGGTAAAGAAGGGTAAATAGGAACTTACTCTTCGGATAACACCGACGTGCCTCTCCATAAAGTCTGTGACTGCTCCAATCCAATCGCTTCCTCCACCTCCACTCCTAGCTGCGGTACCACCACCACCACCTGCTCCAAATAAACCTGCGTTTTGGCCCCCGTAACCAAACCCGCCTGCCGGCTGCCCACCTGCCGCTCCAGGACTGCCCTGAGCTCCCATTCCTCTCCCAGTAGGGCCTGCCATTTCTGTTTGAGAGGCGAAGAGTTCCACGCTTCTGCGGAAGAGGTCTTGCTGCGGAGCCGACGTTCTACCATCTGATCCTAGAGGCAATGGTCTTCCGTCAGGTCCTAAAGTAATCGGTCTGCCATCGGGCCCTAAAGTAATTGGTCTTCCGTCAGGTCCTACAGTAATTGGTCTACCATCGGGCCCTAAAGTAATTGGTCTTCCGTCAGGTCCTAAAGTAATTGGTCTACCATCGGGCCCTAAAGTAATTGGTCTTCCGTCAGGTCCTAAAGTAATTGGTCTGCCATCGGGCCCTAAAGAAATTGGTCTTCCGTCAGGTCCTAGAGTAATCGGCTGCCCATCAGGACCTAGTTGAATTGGTTGGCCATCAGAACCCAGTTGAATTGGTCTGCCATCGGGCCCTAAAGAAACTGATCTTCCGTCAGGTCCTAGAGTAATTGGTTGCCCATCAGGACCTAGTTGAATTGGTCGGCCATCAGGACCCAGTTGAATTGGTTGACCATCAGGTCCCAGTTGAAGTGGTCGGCCATCAGGTCCCAGTTGAAGTGGTCGGCCATCAGGACCCAGTTGAATTGGTTGACCATCAGGTCCCAGTTGAAGTGGTCGGCCATCAGGACCC
>JAANSN010003648.1:0-17727 GCA_036850665.1 Dicranocentrus wangi | reverse complement strand
CCTGTTTAACAGGTCCTACACAGTACTGTAACATGCTGTGTACCGACAACTTATTCACGATCACAGGAACTGATCCATTTGCATACGGTATACATATATTTGGTACTTGTTGTTACATGTGCCTATAAAACAAGGTTACATAAGTGTCATGTTATTCCCTAAAACGCAAAAATAGGAACTAAATTACCGAGTATTTACAGCGAAATTTACATATAAAACGTGAGAGAAAAATCTTAAGTAGGAGAAACTACTAGTACTTCATCACACAGCACGTGACAGTCTAGTTGTAATAAGGACAATAAAGTTAAAGCGGTCAACGTCAAACAGCGGGTCATTGTTAAACGCTTGCAATACGTGACTCTAAACTAGCATGACATGCATGCATATGCATGTTCAATCAACTATGGTAATACTTTACAGATCATCGATCACTTGATTCACTTTTGATTCCTATGAATATAGTGGTATGCCAAACGGAACTGGTCCATATCATCATATCCTGCATCGTGTTTCGTGTTGTTGTTGTTGTTGTAAAGAAAATATTTACCTAGCCTTGGTGGTATCTCAGTTTTTTTGCACTTGATCTTCACGGGGTTCCCTGTAAATGTACAACAACAGGATAATTTATAGGTAATAACATATGACGGTGGTTGCTATTTGGAAGTGAAACCACATCAGCATATATTTGAAAAATTATAAAGAAGAATTATTAACAAAAATTAAAAATAAAAATAAGTAATAAATGAAAATGGAAAAATGTGTGCGATTGGGCAGAATAAAGAAAGGTGTGCGTTCAGTAAGGGTTAAGGTGAAACTTCTGTTACGTTTTTTAGCAGCATTTTTATATGCGAATGTGCATTCACGGTTAGTAATGTTAGTGCACCAAGCATACGTACCACAACCGAAAAGGAAAGTGCAATTGGTTGTAATTACTCGAAATCAAAGTCAAAGGTGGGTTGACATTTTCCCATAATAGATCGGTGACTGCCAGGCGGACAACCCGTATAAGCTCCAACGCCTATCGCTCCCATCGATAATGACTTTTTAAGCTCTGCTTTTGGTGGGCTATGACAACTTGGAAGTACATAGCCCCGATGAAATCTGACCACAGAACCTTCTGGACACCCCTCAGTCCATTGTCCTAGTTGGGCACACCTGCCGCCTTTGATTGGGACAAATAAACTCATCCTTTCCATTTCTGCTCGGTGACCATTCGTGTTATGCATGTTGTGATCGAATTGGTCACTGCTCTTCGTGTCAATATCCGCATCATCGTTTCCACTTTTATCCGCCTCAAATCCGTTCATCGAGTGCTGAATACAAGGATTCATTTCACAAATTGGTTCGCCTTTTATTGTGATGCTGAGCCAGTGACCCTCAGGACAGTATGCCTTCAATGTCAGTCAGAACAACAAAATTTCTTTATCACTTATTGCAATCATTAATCATCACAGGTATTTAGGATTGGAAGCATTATCACGCGCGTAGGAAAGACTGTCCCCTATCCTACGCTAATAATGTAATTTAGGATCTACTCTAGAGACTATAATCTTTTACTCCCGTCCACACTGACACTGCATGTTTTTTGGCTAACGTATATATGTGATAGCTGCCAAAAACTAATTTGTAACTCTATTTTATGGGCAACTTCCCTACCATCTTTGTCAGCACCACAAACAGTTAGTCATATAACGCTTTGCAGCATCCGTGATGACAACTAATGTCCCAAAAGGTGCTTGAAGTAATTAATCTTTTATTATGGCAATGCAATGTTGTTGCTCGCTAGAAAGTGACGTTTGTAATTTATAGTTTTAATCGAAACTCTAATAATAGAAATCAAAATCATTATTCATTCACTTATTTTTCTTTGCCTCATTTTATTGATTCTTCGTCGATTTTTTAATGCTAAACTAACTTGCAGCAGCCATATGAATTTCAATTTGTAAAATGTCGGAAACTCATATTACAAACAAAGTTTAGAAATAAGTGCATATCTCACATCAACATCGCACGAATGTGGTCAATTACCAGGGTCATTTATCCTACGTGTTGAAGTAAATCATACTGGAAATAAGTATATTTCTTTTGTGACGTTGTGAGGAAGTGAGGTTATCAGTCCGACAATGTAAAACTACTATGTGGTTCGTGTTAGCTTTGCAATTTGCAATTAGTTGCGAATGGTGAACGAACGCCTATAAAAGTTGTTATGTTTACCCATATTCTTTGAACAGTTTGAATTTTGGACGCAGCTATACATATAACCATACAGTTATGGGATGGGCTTTCGAATAAGTCTATATTTATACATATTATGATTTCCAGTCACGAAAAATACTAAATTTTCAATAGAGAGTTTGTATTGAATGGGTCTTTTTAGTTTTTATAGTTGGTAAAAGGTAAAAGATGCAGTCTACTGATTGTACGAATTCTCAACCCGTAATGCATACCAAATACCAATCATATTAACTGTTTTTATCCCATGCTCTTGAGGCAAAATATTCTAAAAAATAAATGCCTGGAAGAACAAAGCCAGGGAAATTACCCAACGCATGCTCCGCTTGACAAATGTGAACCAATTAAAAAATATATAACTCAGGTTAGGTAATGTAATAATCAATGTTTCCAATCTTCACTCATGTCAGTACACCATTTGTATTTCATGCGCTTGATAATTATTGTGTTACGTCATTTTATGTAATGTAAGGAAATGCATGCATAACACTTCCACGTTATCTGACGTCATTCGCATTTTAAATCTGTCAGTCAGAGTCACGACGACCCGCCACGCTGTATGTTACATAACCAATATAACTCATATATAACGTCCAGCATTCAGGATATTATATTACGACCATAGCGTCCACAATACTTTTTACGTAGAAGTAGGAATGTGTAACACGATACACGATTATGTCATAGCTTCTTTCTGGTATGTGTTGTTTGACCAAGTCATCTAATCTGCCGTTTCCCTTGATTTCTCTCACCACAATTATATACTTGACAATTAGCAAATTCAAATTGGATTCGTTGGAATTCGGAAAACACCTGTCTGATGATGAAATTGAAGGATGAACGATGACGACGCGAGTTGATTGACAGCGTATAGCCATACAGTGTTCAGTGCTCCAGTTTGTTTTAATGAATACGAGTATAAGTAAATCCGACTGGAGCCTCGGAAGATGAATTGATTCATGCTTTAATGAAATAGAAATACATATTTGTAATGTCACAAAGGTAAATATCATACGTACCTGTGTAAAGACATAGTAGCATCGCCCATTATGGTGAAGTATGGTTCTGTTAAATTCCACAAAGTCACAACTACATGACCCGTAATGACTCCTTGGCTCATTCTCCAAGAAAACCATATTGTTATGACAAGGTCCCTGTGTTTTTCTCATGAAACATCGTCCACTTTCCTCTTCCATAAGCTCCCCATCATTCGGACATTTACTTCTACGAACAAGCAAAAATCAATATTGTACGAATTTTTTAACTCAAAGGTGTTAATAAATGCAATGATAATTCACGAAAAACACCACGTACTTGCTCTCCATTCGGTAAAAGAATAGTAGGAGAAGGATGACTGTTAAGCTCATTACTCCAAATGAGATCCATTTACATCTATTTGACATCGTCATTTTGAGCTCACTTCTATTTCACAGTCAAACACCGACCACCAACAATTTTTACTTTCTGAGATTCTTTAGGCCCACAATGGAGAATGGAGGCTCTTTCACAGAAACTTTTCTATGCTGTGGTACCACTTTGAAACTCAGGTACCACTACACATTGAAAGGACGCTGTCGTTTTAAAAAAGCTCCGTTTTCACTGCCCCAAGAACCAAACACGATCCTGTAAGCTCAACTTTCACACCTTTTGTAAGTGCTTCAATCGGCAACCCAGAATTATATTTAAATTTACAAATATCTACTTCAAAACTAGGTCACATGCCACACAATCAGAATCTGACTTTTTCGCACTTCTCTTAAAATATATTTTTATTGCTTCTCGCGCGTGATAATATTAATATATTATGAGCCCATTTACGCTCATACCATTCCCCTCATTCCCCGTTTACGCCAGCACAAAATTTACGATAAGCTTATCGACAAAACAAAAAGCGACTGGCTGCGATGATTGATACGGGATATGATGTATGAAAATCTACACATTAACGCAGAGAATGCTTGATTCCCCACCTGCACAACTCCACCAAAAGTTGATAAATGATGCTGAACTTGAAGGTGGAGCTTGGCCAGAGTAAATTCTAGGGTTTTAACTGTTTGATAGATTACGAGAACACACGTAGATAATCCGTAATCATAAGGTAAATAGTAATTAGGGTATATGGTAAATGATATTATGGATGACAATTCTTTCAATGAATAAACGATTTTTTGTGGATTGGTTCTCATTTACGTGTATGCCTATTTGCAAAGCGTGATCCATTATATGGTTTCACTTTATCTGATAAAAAGTTCCGAGTAATACTGAGAACGCAGACGACTGTACATCAGAAATTCATTTGAATGTAAAATGTAACACTTGCACACGAGCTGGTCAACTTCCGGATTTTTTTGTGTATGACGCTTGATATATATCTGTTCGGTCACTGTGCTGTTTGTAATTTGCATATGTCAGTGTGTGTTGAGGGTCTATCTATGTATACAACTTTAGTAGCCCTATTGTGTTTCAAACCTCGACTGGACTGGATTCAATCAAAGCCATGCTAAAGAGTTTTCCAACACGCATAGCAAAGCCATAAGTATTATATAAAAGAAAATGGGAGGCAAGGTTGCCTTCTGCCGTTCTTCTTTTTCTACGCCCAAAATCTATTATGTATATGCCTACTAATTTAAGTAGTACTTATGTATGGCGTTCTCATTAACATCTTCCACATTCCTTCTGCGTCTTATTAGATGGGTAGATTCTAGAGTGTTCGATGAGTGTTATAAACAAAAAATGAGTGGAATGAGTAAACTATTGAAAGATGCATACCATTTTGTTTTAGGAAGCGTAGGTTCGGCATGATAGGGCAAAATATGGAGAGGAAATTGAATTATGATGTCATCATTCATCATCGCACTTATGATACATGATGGGATTCACATTGGACATTGGACTCCAAACGCTCAAACGTCAAAGCGCATGGATAACCCATGTTGCTTTAAGCGATTTACCTTTCGCAACCCTGAGCGAGTGAACTCATTTTCATATGCGACATTTCATTAATTACGATATGACAGTGTATTCAGAATGAGATGGTGGTTATTGGTTAGGTTTTTAAAGATATGTTGAGTTGGTTGAGGGACTAATAAGTGATGAGACTAAAATCTGATTCCGTCTTTCAGACCTTGACAGCGTGTTCTTCGGAAAAGAGTAAACTATCATTCTTTTGTGTTGCATATTTTTTGTTTTGCCTAACTGAAGTTGAAGCAAGTGGTCCACGTTCCTGATGCACGCGGTTGTTTTCCGCTGCTGTACCAATGTCACTTATGTATGTATAGTGGTGGGCATACACAGTGCAAGATCATGTTCTTGGAAGGAAACAGTAATTGGATTGTAAACTATCAATCTATTTAGTTGGGCCAGGTACCAGTTTATGTATGGAAGGTATGTATAGGTAATCTGTGAAGTGAAGCGGTTCTAGTATTCGCGATAATAATGTGGTCTTCACGATGCATACATAAAATACGGTTAGAGCGGAAGGAACTTCTCACTTATGCAAGGTCAAATTCCGCAGTATATCTTTATCCAACGATATGAATCATGCGTACCTGTGCAAGATTATTAAGAAATATGATCACAGCGAAGTGAACGTGATTGAAAAATAACGATAATGGTCATACTCAACCTGGCCAGATAGCAATTACATCAGATAATATGTCTTTCAGTGCATTTTTTGTTACATTTGAATATGATAGCATCAGCATCTGCTTGTTATAAGTGCTACACACACCAATATGTCAATTTCATCTGGTTCTGGCTTGCTTCATCTTGTGTTGTCGCGAGTGTGAAGCAAGCGTTCTCACAGATCGGCAAACTTCTGTGGTCTGTGACTGTGAGTCATCTTTAATTAAACACAAGTAAAAAAGTCTGCAGAAGACTACACTGGATGTTGAGTGGAGTGTTGCTGCAAATTCAGAATTTAACTAGAATATTCTATTAGTGGGTTTTCAGAGATGACGATTATCCGGCACAGTTAATTTCATCACACTTTTCTAAATGAAAATGACGTAATATAGATTTTGGTATAGTATAGGGAAGCACTCGTTTTCTGCCGTATGCCATAATCAACTCCTTCCAGCGCAGCGGTATGTGGTGGTATGCTGGCAACTGGGTGATCAAATATCGCAAGTCATATCCAACATATGTATAAGGTGAAGAAACATGTTGCTTTATAACTTTTACTACTATAATATAACTAGGTTTACACCGGTGAGTAATATCGCAGCACGAGTTATATTAGGCAGAACCAGTGGGCTACCTCTGATGAAAATGTACGTAAATGGGTTTGTTGGACGAGAGGTGATGATGATGGGTGAGAGCTCAATGAATTTCTACAAAAGTTATTTTTGAATTCCTTATTTTGCGTTTCCGTTACATAATAATGCAACTTTCATTATGTATATATTCGAGTTCAGGAAACATTCACTCTATACATATTAATGCTGTTGATGGTTTGGACTGGAATGCTCTTTAAAACTGATCGCTGCATCAAAGTCCAGCTTAAATAATTCGTAAGCTTAGTAATAACGTTAACAAATTGTACCAAAATGCTAACCCTGGTCTACGATATGTTGGTATCATGATGATATCATAAGAAAGAAGGCGTGCGTAAAACGTACTGCAAACTACTGCATTCAGTAAAACAAATTAAATACTCGTATTAATTCATATACGATTTATGAAAACTCGAACGCTTGTAAAATGCTTTTGAATTCGAAGTTTCCACATGACCCGATAGTAGACGATAACCATAATCATAACATTCATAACAAGTATTGCTAATCTTCTTGTGGGAAAATTGTACTGAAAAATAAGTAGCATCTGCACAGATCGCAAAACCATTTTGTCTCTCTGCGGTAGTGAAGTAATGAGGTGATACTATAAATATATTGTAACGAGGCACGCAACATAATTAAATATATCTACCCTGCATATATCTACATTAATCAAGGGTGGACACAACCACCTGAATGTAACATTTGCTTGGGGTATCACTTAAAACAGCATTAGCTACTTTAAAATATATGTCCAGTAAAGGATGGAATCTATCAGAAATTCAATAATACAGATTATAATAATTATGTAGTCTTCAAAGAAGCTGCAGTGATTATTAATATATCCTTGGCCTTGAAGTTTCAATTTAAATGCTATCCACGCACGACCACCACGTTATACGTCTTAGGTACACTTTGAAATGTTGTAAAAACATAATGGGGCCCACACATGAAGGCGACGTTGAAAGTTTCGTATTGGATTATTGGACTGGACGGATAACGAACCGTGGACTATCTTCACTTGTCTCACGAATGGTTGCAAGATTTTGCCAAAACAGTGAATATGAATATTAATATGTGTGTTGTCTGTCAACTGAATAAACAATTGAATCTTAAGTTGAATGAATAAAGGCATGCAAATATGGTCGGTGCTTACTGCCAATGTATGGTGTCCTTGAACAAAGACAATGACTAAAATGTATTTCACAAAATAACCACCTCTTGCAATGACTGAGGAAATGGTAACTCTTGCTAAACCATTGATATTATGGGCAACAATTTGTGGCGTTTGCATCGTCGCACTAATGTATACTTTAATGTCTTTCGTATTTATTACTTAACTCAAGACCTCCCGTTGTCCAGTAGGGGTATTTGTGTTGACATTTGATCTGCATCGCGCATGGCGGTCTGAGTCACAGTCACAGTGCATTTAATTTCTCGTATCATTTGTTTTGAAAGCGTATAATCATTGAAAATATTTTGCTTGCTCTGCTTCAACATAACTATTATAATTATAAAATATTTATCTATCCTAGATTTTTAATATAGGTAATATTAGCTTAAAGAACACATATCTTAATGAGGTATGTGAAAAACACAGATAAACTTGTCATTCACTTCGTTCAATTCAATTATTTGCTCTAAGCGCAAACTAATTATAAGTAGCCTACAAGATCTGATCATGGCATTATAAGTTCGTCCGTCGGGGTACTGTAGGTAGATCACATTTCCGCCGTCTACAGTCTAAAACTAACGTCTACAAAATCTATAAAATATATAACAGATGTATACCTACATACACACAGCATAAATAAATGTTACAAAAATGAGTAAATAGGAAATGCATAACAAAATGCAGCAATACTTTCTATTTGTTCTAACATGATTAATCAAAATCAAAATCTGGCTGGCAATGTCCCACTTCCGTCGAAAAATACCCCTCTGGGCAATCAGTGGATGGAACCCCAACGCTTCCAATACTTGTTCCTAATGGCGGTGAACACGAGGGGTAAATTTTCGCTCTGTGGAATCGTACAATATGCTGGGATTTGTTGCATGTAACTTTGTCATAGGCTCCCAATTTAACGCATCGACTATCTTTAAGAGGAACTTCGTCAGGATTCTCACACATTCTAGAGTCACAAATTGGTCCTTGATGTTTTTTTATCGTAAGCCATTTTCCGTCTTCACAGAATGCCTACAATAATAAATGAAATGTTTTAAATCCAGCCAAATAATTTGCACTTGATGTGTTATTACTTAAATCACAATTTCAAATTCACAATAATTTCTCATTTAAAGATATGCATTTATACTCTTGTTCCTCAAGTACACCTGGTTCAGGGTGACGTATGCACCACCATAAGTGCAAGATAGCCTATAAAACCATCTGCAAATACGCTTCCGGATAACCGGATGGCACATTGGATGTCTACTTGCACCTCGCATTACGTCACTTGTGCATCATTGTCACGATACCTTTTCTTTCACTTTTTTCATGAAGACTCATACAAATTCCCCTGAATTAGTTTAATGAGCACGCGAGTAATTCACAAGTAGCACGAATACGAAATGGTTGCATTACCTGAAGCAATGTCATTGTTGTGAAAATTCTACTCAGTCGTCTAGTTATTGTTTTTACCTGCGTAAAGATGAAGTAACATTGATTTGTATCCGGATGATATATCATTGTCCTTTCATTATGATCTACGTCACATTGGCAAACACCAACCCCAGTATCGTTTTTTCTGTCTTCCTTCAGTACCATGAGATCACCACAAGGACCTTTTGAGCCCGAGCGGATACATTCCCCTTCTCTGGTTATAGGATCTTCATAATATACGTCACCCCCATTCACACATCGTCGATCCCTAAAGAATTGATAATTCGAATTTGTTCATTCCTTGTCATTTTGAGATTTTCATTTTAGATATTGCATACTATTATGAATGAATATGAATTACAATAGCTGGTATACTAGCATATATACGTGTTTCATGTTTGGCTTACCGGGTATATACACGATGCACAACTAATCCGATAATTACACTTACTGCCACAAGCACGGCTCCCCCAAACAAAACTATCTTTAATTTGGTGTTCATTTTATAGCAAAAAAGTGAGTTTTAAGAAATTACAACGATATTCAATCTCCACACGCACTGTTATACATGTAACTGATGGCTGGCGCTCTGTTCGGTTATCACTAGTGCACTCTTGCTTGTTGCATCATATATTATGATATCACTTTTTACACAATTAAAATGCCTTTAATTTCAAATATAGACTCTCTGTTAAAACCATTCAATCCGCACCGCAATCCGCTTTTCAGCGGACTATTTCAGCTCAGCTCAGTTCAGATATGTCACAATTTCGCTAAAACATCTTGCTTTAGAAAGTATCTAAACTCACTAGAGCAGGAGGACAACCAGAAAAATGACAAATTCTTTAAACGGGAGAGAAGAGATGTGTGTATTATTCCAGAGAGTTGATGCACATGTACTACACAAAAAATCACATTCGAATCCAGAGATGATAAAAAAATTTCAGTAACGCGCTACTTGTGTGTATATGTATAGCAATATTATTATTATCCAACTACAACACCACTTTTCTACTCATGTCGGTCGGTACTTCACTTGATACATGATAATGTTGATAATAGTTGATGAATGACCACATTCAGTACTTGCGTATGACGTATGGTATCAACCTCATCGACATCTCATTGGGATTACGTAGTCAGGCAGTCCGTTCCGTAGCAAAATGTCGGTTTCATTCACTCCGCTCCGACTCTCTGTATATCCATATATATATTTTCTACGCTCTGCTCTGATGATGATAAAACTTTGTTTTTTTTTTTTGAATATATTTTAACTGCCTGCACACTAGCTCGCTGTTTTTACTACTGTCGACAGGCGTATATACACAGTGAGCTAATAATTATTATTATGGAGCTCTTAAAACACCAACACATGTCTGCTCAGTTCACTTGCTCCTCGAAACTGTTTTGATGACGAAAATATGACTTTCCTTCTGCCATCACCGGTTTTGGGTTTTGGCTTGGCGTTGGTTGGTGGCTGATGGGGCTCGGTCTGCAGAGAAAATACATGTGGGTTTGCTGCTAATAAGGCAGTACGACGATATAACGATGATAATAATAATATAGCCTTTGCTAATACGAATATGTGCTTAGGTGTATATGCAAATCGTCCCTATAATGCGGTGTGCACTCTTTTTTTTACTGATTTAACCCTATCTCTTTTTCACCGACAATGTTTCCGCAAATATGATGATGATGTTCAAACCTCACTAAACAAAACAGGGCATGCCCATGCTCTGCAAATATAAACTGACGATGAAAACACAATAAATATTCCATCCAATTGGATAGGAAGCCATCCGTTTATATGGTGGCACAGGCATTAAAATTGTTGAGGTTTCAAAGCTTTTTAGATGAGGTTATAGTCATCATATCATGTGCATGCATGTGATGAAAGTACGGCTGTGGGATCGTCGTGTGATTTTACTATATCGTAATCGTATATTATTATGGTATGTACATACATACACAAAACACAAGTGTGTTTTTTAACTGCAAGGCATATACATACACACATGGCACGGTACCTAGTTGGAAAGGACGTTGAATCTTAATCACCAGAACAGGATTGACGATGAAGCAAGTGTGTGGTGAGACATGGGCATGGGACACGGATATACGGCGGACTACGCATGGACGGATACGTTTTTTAGTTATTGCATGGTAATATGCAGTATGCAGATACAATTCAAAGACAAACCCTACATCACAATAACCCCTACGTGAAATCCTTTTTTTCTGGGATACCTATGCCAATGGACACGGACACAAAACCCAAATGTCAAACCACAAACCACGAGACATCATAAGGTTGCTAGTTGTCATACTTGGCACTTGACTCACGCTTAATTGCAGCAACACAATGAGGACAAGCAAAAAACTTATATACCATGAAAACGATGAATCAGCCTTAAACAATTTACCTTAAGTATATTAACAGCACACCACTTCCCATTCCCTTCATTGCATCAAACGTAAAAACGTAGCTTGAGACGGTCTGCTAGGCACAGAATTTTGGATTCAGAAGAACTAACATGCCTTCTAAAAACTATACGATTTAGAGAAGATCAACGAATCCCGACTGGTGCATCACATCACTTTCAAGGACTATACTATGTTTGTGAAGAGAGATGATAGTATTGGTAATCTTGAGTAATGAATGGGATGATACTGTGACCGACCATTACCATCATAAAGAGAAAATCTTACCTGTTCTGTGTCCTCGGTATGGTAAGGTAAGGTAAACAGATTCAGGAATTTATAGGAAGAGGTGGGGAAGCACTCACCTTAATACTTGTATATCTTTCCATGAATAATTTATACGATCTGCATGCATGTACGCAGTAAAACCGATTTAGCCTAAGGTGAAAATGTTTTTCAGTACAGAAAAATTAGAATCCGCCGTAAGGAAAGATTCTTTCATACCTTACCTAATTGACGCTGGTTTTCCTCAAATATCGGCAAGCACTCTATCAGTTAATTCAGTCAGTTCATACAAAGGCAGTGTAGAACCCCGGCTCTGCGTGCTTTGCATGCAACATGCAACTGTATCCATTGCAATTATGTATTGCATTTTGAATTATGGATTCCTTAGAAATTGGGAATTTTGGTTCCCAGGAGGCACTGATCGATCGGTGTGGTCTATGGTCTATTCAGATGCAAAATATCCAAAGGTTTAAATTCCACGACAGTGTATGTAGATCTTTAAAAATATATTTGCTGTGGGTGGACGAAAGCTTTTGTGCGGAAGATGATTTGGCACTGGCAGGGAAATCGCAGTGATGAATTTATTATGTAATACGACGTCCGTCCACGAGTCTAACCATCCGTTCATATATTGCTATCCTGTACACAAGGTTTTAAAAACTCGTAATACTAATTAATTGAGCGAGCCCAACACACTATTACGATATTGAGAACAGGTATGGGGTTTTGGTACAAGAAAAATAGTTTGCGCTTTCACAGAAAAATCCTATATACACAGTTGTCAGGTCGGTGTTTTGCTTTCAGCTCAATCAAGGTCAGAATAAGAACGAATGAATACTATTGTGAATCTGCACTTTGTACCTTTTATCTTTAGCGTAGGTTTGGCACAAAATGCAGCAAAAAGGATAAACTTGTTGCATAAATCATAGATCGAAGGGTGAAACGCACAAAAAGTAGCGCATGAAAAAATGGAAAATACATGGATACATGGAATTAAAACAGGATTGGATTGTTTTAGGAGTTGGATGGAATAATCAAAATTTGAATTGGCAAGCTACGATGTTTACCCTTCTGCTAAGTTAAAGAAGAAGCGACAGGACGTAGATGATGTGATACATATTCGTTCATAACATGTTATTCAAAAATGCGTATGCAACATACGTGCGAAAAGTCAAATTGAAAAAAATGCAGACAAAAAGGGCCACAAAGGGAAGTAATTTTAACTGATTACGTATTATGAACGTACTAACCCCTCCTTACAAACGAAAGTAACGTCAAAGCATGAGTTCCTCTAACAATTTAATTAGATAAAATCATAATCATGTGCCTGCATGACGGCATGATGTACCTAAGCATTTGGATTTGTTGAGGATGCTGCCTAAACCAAGAAACATTGACCACGATAAACGTTCCACGCGCTACGTTTCCACATGCTTTAAAACTAAAATATATCAATCATATAATTTTTCATTTTTTGGCAGAAGATTTTGGTCTGGCAGAAGTACTGGGTTTCACTATATAGATAGAATTTTTATCATTATAATTTTCTACCTGCTCAAATCTCCACTAGAGGATCAAGAGAACATACATTTAACTAATTGACAGAGACATGATCATAATTTCGATTCGAGAAAAATCATTCAGGAGGACTGTGAATCGAAGTTGATGCAATGAATTTTCATTTCCATGCTCTATCGTTAATTACTGCTATTTGCAATATAATCCACTAACACTCAAACAACGTACAATTACATAAGGCTATATAACATGATGATACGAGATTATAAATATAAAGATGAATAATCAAATAATCATACATGCGCATCATATTAATAAATCAGTCATACTTTACAAAACAATTAATAAACCTCACCGCATTATAAGTATATATACATATATACTACATTAAGGGAACTCTAATTTCAGTTAACATGAAGACGTATCGTTGCTAAAACTCACAAAGTGTTTCTTCGTATTAATTGTTTGCTCACCATTGCATGATATCCGTAATGAATTGACCTACACCAACAAAAACAAAACATATCGCAATGCTGAATCTTAAAACATCTCCACTTGAGTGCTTAAATGAGCGAGAAAAAGTTAAATTGTCAGCGGCAGCAAATAATAAACGCGTGCTCATGTTTAACTAGACCAAAGCCAATACTTATTTTGACGAGTGTGTTTCAACACACCTATACAACCCCATTAAGACTAATTGTAAGATTAGGAAGCACAAAATTGGTCTTATATAATGTATCATCTATCTCTACCACATCATAAAACAAGAAAGCATTAAGCAGTATCATTTAGATCGTTTATCATCCAAATTATAAGCAATCCTTGTTAATAGAAAAATTACACCGTTTGCAACGGTGAGGTTGATAGAAAAGTAAATTACTAAATATTAATCGCTGCAAAGCAATGAGTTTTAAAGCATGGCAGAAACCACGACATATAACTAATTGGATGCAATGCAAACAAACAATGCTCACAATCACAATAATTCTCTCTGGATGAACTTCAAATGCTTCATTTCAGTTCAATATATTGTGATCAATATGATTATTCCTTATTCTTACCGCTAGAGTCAACCTAGAGAGGTAATAGTATAATATTTACGTTTAACTTGAACCCAAAATGGGCCATTGCTTTGTAGTGGTTAATCCACGCCCCATATAACTTAATGAATTGGGTAAAACCATAAGGGTGCAAACTATAATATTTACTTAACGTGTAGGGATTAAGAATGTTTGTTCCAAATACCATTTTGACGCGTGTACACACTTTATACACAGACGCCCATTGAAAATCAATCTTCCTGAAATCTGTAAAACCACAAACGGCAGACACATACACACACACACGCACACTAAGGGATGCTATAGCGTGTTTTTAATTTTTTATTGAGCACGTGCAATTTAAAGGATCCATTTTGTATTTTTACGTCTACAGTGTCTAATCAATTAAAAGCATTTTTTGTGCCATTTAATTCCTATGCGTTGAATAAACTGTTGTGTGCTTGTGAATGATTGAGGATGACGGGCGAGACGTAATGTAGCAAATACCGTTTGTCCTTCAAGTGGTACGGAGGAAAATGAGATAATTTTAAGGCACCTCCGATACGGACTGTGCAACCAGCAAATTTTGTGCTACTGATCAGGGCAAATCAATAACATACTTTCTAAACGACAGTGAAAATGAAGAGTTTAAATACTTTTGTGTACTTGTTAGCCGTTAGCGTGTTCATAATCTGTGTCCTGCAGATCACCAATTTGGAAGCAAGGACTTTAGGAGATGCACAGTTTCAGAATCTCCAGGAAAATGCAGGTTAGATACCTATACTATCTTTATCGCAAATGTAATCTAATTATATTAGGTCACTCAGATTTAGCATTTAGCTTGTTACACATATTAGATAAAAGCTGAAACTGAAACATTTTCGATTTAATTCAGACTCAACAGCAATTCGCAGCAGTGGCAGGACACACTTGCCGCATTACCCTCAGCCCGCAAGCAAAAAAAGCCTGCCAACAAGAAGGGACGATACCAATCAAAACCTTCCCTTTCAAAATTATTTAAGTTCAGTTTTAAAATCTGAACATCTAAACAAGGACTCTGCCCATATTTCAGCACATTCCCGTAAACGGAGATCGAAGATTTTAAAAGCATTAATAGCCATTAAGTTTGCCATAGGTAAAGTAATAGTTGTTGGATTCTTTGCCGTTGAAAAAGGTTTGAAGTTCCTTGTAAAGGGATAAGTTTAGCATTTAAGCATTGCATAATGTATATAATAGTAGCCATTAAGTTTGCCATAGGTAAAGTAATAGTTGTTGGATTCTTTGCCGTTGAAAAAGGTTTGAAGTTCCTTGTAAAGGGATAAGTTTAGCATTTAAGCATTGCATAATGTATATAATTATAAATAATACCATATTGTTGTTCATCAATGGTTTTACTAAACTTTTGAAAAGATAAATATACTAATAATTAGTTTGCTGATTGATACAAGTAGCTTTGTATATACTTATATACCTAAGTGCTGATGATGTAACGAAATTTGGACTCGCTTTGACCGATCCAGTATCGTCATAATAGTTATAGCTTGAAACGGTGCAAGAACTTTTAAATTCAATGTCGACCCTATTTTATACTTTCCAAAAGTATGTAATAAAGCGGTTACGACTTTTCATATACACCTATGTTTATTGTAAAGAAATATTTTGAACCCAATTTGCCAATTTCTGCATTTTTCGTCACCTATAAATAAACTAATTCGATTTCTTGGTGAGTAATAACATGACAGGATGGAGGATGGAGGAAATCCATGCATTATTGTTATTTCACGTAATCCGCGAATCCCAACTTATCGTTATATTGAGGAATCAATTGACACTAAACGTCTATAGTATTTTGTAGAAAATAGAGATTAGGTGCAGACATAATAATAACACGCTTTTAGGGGTTGTTTCATTCGTAAAGATTTAGTTTTATTCCTCGCTAGTTTTATTATTTGACGGGTGCTAGGGTTTGGTACAATATTATGTGAAAGAAAAACGTACAAAACACTCTTTCCCATCCCCTTATATTACCCCTCCTAATCAGGTAGTATAATGATAGTTATCATAGTAAAAACAAATGTATGGCATGAAAAAGACATGAGCAGTACGCAAACGCAAAGTATACGTTCACTTGTTCACATGAGTGGCTAATAATAGGTATTACAAAAATTCAACATTATCGCATATAATTTCTTAATCGAGAACATAAAACGAAGAGCAAGTGCTAATGGGGGTGGAGAATCTATCAGTTGAAAAATCGTAAAATGCACTCATCTGAATCATTTAAACTAGACTAGAGTGTTTCTCAAATCTCAACGTGGTTTCATGAATCACGGTCGATGGGATAATATTGCATTATAAATGCATTATATCATTATATCACACTACTGACTGCAGTGCCAGTTTATCACACCATTTAACAACAAACAAAGTCCAAGAGTTGTTGCTTTTTTGCAAACTTAAGATACCTGACTTGATTAATGAATGAAGCATTATCTGATGCGTGTGTGCGGTAATAAAGCGATGCGGAATAAACATTTAATATAATGTTATGGCGTGGGTAGCTCAACAAGGTGTTTGTTTTAGCACTCTTGATTTTGCAAAAGCCTTTTTGCAACAGCATCAGAGAGGAATTTATCCTCTTTGACAGATTTTAGCATTGATTAATTCTTAATGAACGCGAGTATTAAAAAACTAACGTGTTCAAATACGCGTGTCTCTCTTGTTTTGTCTGTCTTGTATTACAACTCCAAGCGAACATGAAGTAGTTACATTTACGTAGCCTTTAGCCTTTATCAAATACATTATCCGTGATTGCGAAAAGTGTTTCAAGAGGTAAGTAACGGACAGTAGACAGCACAGCCGCATTTTTATGCACTTGACATCATGACATGACATGGAATTTCTTAAGGATCTCCTACCTAATTGATGTGATTTCTAGCGTATTAAAATACGGTAATGCAACGTATAATATATATACATAAAAGCACTATGATAGGGTGGAAATGTTGCGGATACATGAAGTAACTTAAATCTTCCACCGCGCAAGACTAATTAGAGATGCAATGTGCAAACTTTTAGGTAGTAAAACTCAACAAAGCGGTATGACTAACAATGAAACAAGTTTAAAGTGTCAGGAGTAGAAATACATCCCAACATTCCCAACCAAACGTATTTACACCCATTCGTATCGAAGCTATACACGTGCGACTTGTCATTCCAACAACGCTCTCTTCAAAAATTAAGTCAGATCACAAGTGCACTGCACTTTGTATTTCATATAATTTGTACAAATATAATACGATACGGGGTCATGTGCATAAGTATAATTTTGTTGAAGTGAGAAAAGTTAGCGAAT
>JAANSN010003647.1:0-17741 GCA_036850665.1 Dicranocentrus wangi | reverse complement strand
TTTCTCCCTCTTAAAAAACTCCCTTCATTACATCACATCACTGCAACTTTCTTCTCAACAAGATTATGTGTAATGTAATGTAAGCAAGAAACAAATTGCTCTCAGTCAACTAAAAAAATATCCAGAGGGAAAAAACACAAGACACAAATTCTGCGATACTTTGCGTTTCCTAAACCAAGTGTAAATTGGACCAGAGCAAAGGGACTTATTACTTATTACTCCAGTCTGACTTGTGCCTTTACATACCAGTGATTCTTTATTATTATATTTTTCGCAGTAAACAGCTGGAAAATGGGATGTCACATTTTGTGACAACTGGAAAAATATAAAAGTTAACTAGCTGTGTAAAAAGGGGAAAGTGTTTTGCCGCGGAAGGAAACCAAGAGGAATTTTTCTTTGGGAAAAAATGCATTCATTGTGCCTACTCCGCGGTGGTGATGGTGGTGGTGGCGGCGGTGGTGCAGTAAATTTGTGTGCAGTTGCTTGTGTACTGCCGTAAAACATGTGTGGAGAATACTGGAAGAGCGAATTACTCGTGACAAATTTTATTCTTCATGGATGCACTCTGTTCCGTCCGGACGCGAAACCGCATTTCCTGCGAGCAATTCTGCAACTCTACTGGATTTATTAAGGGGATATTCTCTTATATTTGCCAAAAGAAGCCATGTACAAATTTGAAATGACCGGTGGGCTTCCCATAAAAAACTGTTTAAAGTCGGATCGAAGTGGAAAAGAAGTGAAAGGAGGAGAGAAATTGTCACTTGTATTTTCCTCCCGAACTACGACGCGTTCTTTTCCCTTTTGTTGACACGCACGTGCACAAACTCTCCGACTGACAACCAAATAACCACCACGAGCCTTTGGTCAAAATATTATATTTACTTTGTTATCCCTGTCATTGACTTTCCGTGAGCACAAAGTCATTTCTTTAGCATAGAATGTATATTTATGTGTATGCATTGTGTGATAAAAGTAGTAGAGCAACCGGGCTAAAGGAAAAGAATTCCTTTATGAAAAAAGAGCCCATAAGCTCATAAAGGCTGTTTTTACCGACGGCACTAAATGGTGTGCCGGCAAAGTGCAGCGTGATCTCTGGAAGCTAGAAGTCAAGCTCAATATACAAATATATCCAGCTTGGCTTAAAGGTTGAGTGAGTAGGGGAGGGAAAACATGTGGGATATTGATGAAAGTAAATATACGGTGACACATGGAGGAAAAGAACTGGAGAAAAGTAAGGTGAAAGCTGTGTTCCGTAGCATACCCAAAAAAGTGCTCTATACGACTATAAACTTTTTTTGTTGTAAATATATATCCTGATAGAAGTCCCTTCTTAAAAGAAGTTGTTTTTCTGTAGGGATAATTCGGAAAAAAGTAAAGCCTGGTTTACCCCTTTTTTTTCTCTCTCTCTCTCTCTTTGGCTTTAGCTTAATTCAACTTTTTTCCTCCAGCTGTGGAGCAACAGTAGTAGCAGTTTACGTAGTTGATGTAATATATTGACGTGATGTACTTGTCTGTCTTTTCCCCTCCCTTTTCTCACTCAAATACGTAATACTGAGTGACGGACTTAATATTTCCAAGTGGTGGCGTGTGGGACCCAGGGGAAAAAAGGAAATAAAATTTAGCAACAGAAGAAAAAAGTATTTCTTTTCTCCAGGATTTCTCGACAGTCATTGTTGAGAAGTAAAGAGGAAAAGAAGATTTCTATTTATTTTCCAGCCTCTTTCCCGAGAATCATCGAAAGTGGTGTTTTGTAAAGTAAATATATGTATAGAGGAATTTATGTTGTGTTTTCACACGTCACCCCGCTTTCTCCTCAATTTCGGGTTTCCATTTTTCACCTTCTGTTCCTCTTGTGTAATCAGACACCGTGTTATTACAAATTGCAGGGAAATTCCAATTTGCTTGATGCTCAAGTCTAGTTGTTACCACCACCGCTCCATATTCAATAGGCACAATGAGAGGAGGACGAGTTACGACAGACAGGATTTGTCTTGAAGCATGATCTACTTTTTTTCTTTGGGGGTACTGCATAAGAATGCAACGTGCTCAGTTTTTCTCTTGCCTAATTTTGCTCAACAATCTGGCTTTGATATCGCATTCGTGACCTCGTTTTTCTAAAGACTTCATTATAGCTCTGTGTTTTTCTTGCCACACGAAATTGGTTAAAAGCACAAACTTTTTCGTGAAACGGTCCATTGTTTATCTTTCCCTGTGGTCGGCAATGAAAACAAAAAAGCGGAGGGAGAGAAGAAAATGTAAAGGATGATGCACTTGAGGTTTTTTCTCTCTCGCTCTCTAGTAAAAACGGAGAGAGAGAGAGGATGATTTTCAGAGTCAAAGTTTGAGAGATGAGCTTATTGTCTACTTTACCTAATTACTTAATCTAAACTACTGGTTTGGTCGTATCCCCTTTAAATCTGGGTTCTTATGCAGGAAAACAAAGGCCTTGGGAAGAATGGCGTTATTTGAGTGCTAGGATTCGTGCAGATTTTATGGCCAAACACTATATATGTATACCGCCATGATTTCATTTTCTTCAAGATAAACCTCACTTGATCTTGAGTTTGAAGTGTGCAAAAAAAGAGAATTAAAATTAATCTGGGAAGTGAGAAAAATACAAAAGAATGAATCTTGATATATACGAGACGTTTCCCATGTAGTCTGTTTTCTCTTCTCCCTGAAGGAGTGGATGGTTTGGGTAGCGATGTGTCTGCATAATCCTGTTTTTTCTCCGAAGTTGTATATCAATATGCAAGGGCACACACCAGCAAAATGGGAAGATATACCTTTTGACGTGCTACTACAAACCCACATTCCAGGTTTTTGCCATGCATAATTTTTTCTCTCTCTCGAGGTATTTAAGCTTGAAATGTGAACCCTGTATCTGCCTAATTTCGACAGGATTTTTTTTCCTGAGGAATGGCGGAGACGAGTTGAATGCTAGGAAAATCCTTTAAAACTCTCCTCTCCGTCCAACGTTGTAACCAAAACGTGTAGTTCAAATATATGTGTGGAAGGACTAAAAGTAATTTTCTTGGTGGTCCCTATATATCATCACGATGAGATAGTGTTTTCCTCCGAAATGACGATAATGCCTAAAATGGTTCACGTATATAGCCGCTAAATATGTCGTGTGACTATGGTCTCACGTTGGAATCCTTCTTCTTCTTTAAAAAAAAAACTTTTTGCTTACGCCATGTTCTCCGCTCACCAGTCCCACCAAAATTGTAGCTGGAGACTGTGCACGGCATATATAAAAATGTGCTTGCTATCTTCCCGTCTCCCCTGATCTAAAGAAGTCATGATACTTTGTGCACATTGTGTTTGGTGCTCCCCAAAAACCGCCTGGTTATGGTCCCTGCTCCCACGTCCTTCGTCGGTGAACTCAAAGACAAAATTACTTTCTTTCTTTGTACAAGCAAGCCAACTCAAACTTCACATACAAAATATTTGCTGCTATGAGAGTATTGAACTTGAACTGGGGAAGACTTTTTTTGGCATCATGTGAGCCTTTTTTTTAAACTTCATGGGAGATGGAACCCGTGCAAAAAGCGACTTAGGATCGTTTGCGGCCACGACGCAATAATAGATATCACATAAAAATGGTTTTTAGATTATGGCCATGTCTCTCTCCCCTCCTTCATATATATGGTATGGTATACATATGGGTAATATCCTCATGCGTGCCACTTTTCTCGAGAAAAAAATTAGACGTTAGACAAGTATATAGGGGAAGACTCCAGAAGCAATAAGATGGAATAAAAAAGGGAAAAGGACAAATTAAAGTGTTATCACCACCGGGAAACGAGACCAAAGAGTCTGCTTCTCCTACGTGGCTCTGACGCTAATACGCACCACCGCAAAACGGAATTTTTTTTTCCTGGAGGGAAGACGAATCTCAGAGAAAAATGTCTTTTCCACAGAGTCAAATAAAAAAAAGGGAAGATCAGAGGACAATCACTTTTTCCGAGGGGATAAATATCCCCTTTCTGCACACACTTTTTGGCGGACGAATTGCTCAAAACGAAATAAAGATGAGGAATGAATATTAGAAAAAAAGTGGATGGTATGAGGCTGTTTTTTCTCATTGTGCAATTTTTCGGATGTTGTAACTTTTCCCTGTGACTCACCACATCTTTGTTGGTCTCGATGAAAGAAATAATTTAGAGAGAGGATCCTTTTCGTGTTGTTTTTTTTTTTGCGCGCTCAGTCAGGATGAAATGAAAGTAGACATGTTTGCCTTTTTTTCTTTTTATTCTCGGATGTATTTTTTTCGGGGTGATGTACCCTGTCTGCGTGGATGCATAAAACTTATTACAATATATGAGAAGGGGGAAATGACCACCGGCAAAAAAAGTAAATTACGTGAGGCTATATAGACAAGAGAAGAGAACAAAAAAAATTTCCATGTTTGCTCCCATCCCCATACTTTTTCTGTTTTTCTTTCATGCAGAGAAACATCCTGTGGGTTTGTTTCATGCAACGACAATTAATTTTCCTTGGTGGAACTCATCCATTTCATATGGAGCATAAACCATACTCTCTGTTTACTCTTGTTTTGTTTAGTTTTCTCTGATTCTATCATCCAGCCTGCTGGAAACTGGTAACTGGCGGATGCAGAGTGAACAACGTGTCGTGTAACATGAACAATGTGTTTTCCGGAACAATCAAGCACGATCCCCCTATAAACGTTATCGTAGACCCGGAATCTGTATCCAACTCAAACTTTCTGTTATTGAAGATAAGTGGGGAGTTGGAGTGCATACAAAATCTTTTTTTTCTACCTTGCTTGCACACACATTCCACCACTGGGAAACTACCCATTGGCTCAACTTTTTGTGCTTCTAAACCATACTTTAAATTAAAGTGCCTCTTCAAAAGGTAAACATGAAGGATGCTAAAACCCCCTGCTTTTCCTAGGAAAGCCGTGTCTCTAGACGTAATTTGTCAAATGCGTTATTAAACTATATATACCTAAACTAAACTGTTGATCAGAGCGACACGAACTTTCGTTTACATGTAGGAGAATTCACAAGAGCAGCCTGTTGTATTTTCTATACTCCAAAATACTCCAAAAACGGGCTAATGAATTAGAAAAAAGTCTGAAGAAGATTGTTGGTAAATTGGCAATGCTACTCTAATATAATTAAAGCTTCAGATTTACAAGACTCTTCTGGAGAAAATCCACTCCTTAAAATTATTTTTCAGAGGCTATCCACACTTGTCCGTCCGTGTGTACACAGTACACGTGAACAAGAACAAGAAACTTGCATTACTCATATTTCACTCAATTTACTAATAAGAGCTCTCTTCCTTCTCCTTTGTCTTGAGAAGGTACACTTACAACTAGTTCCTCCTATCAATATCACGTGTGTATATGATCTTGGCCCTATTATATTTCGTTCCCCTTCTATTCCCCTTCACTTCTCAAGTGAAATCTCTTGTTTCTTCCTTTCTGCCAAAGAAAAAGTCTCCGACTGTTGAGGAATCCGCGGAAAGGAACAATAGCGAAATGGGATATATACAGCCAGCCAGCCCGTTTTTGTGACTTACGAAAACTACCCAATTTTTTTGTTGATATAGCCAATATATATTAAAGTATATTATAGCCATCCAGTTGGCCGTCATCATCATATCATGAGGATGATCAGACGGGGGGAAATACTATCATAGCTGTTAGGAGAGTTGTTTGGGTTACATGGAACTGCTATCATTATGACATCCAACTGCCATTCAAAGCCTTAAGTACCATTCTATTACTTTTTCTCAACGCAGACAGACTGCACTGACAGTCAGCAGTCGGACAGTTTTTCCTTCTGTTATATTATTATTGTGATTGTGAGAGTGGAAAGCGTTTTCCCTCTGTCCAAGAGTTGTATCCCTATCCCGCATTAGATTGCCCTAGTGGTACATATCACAGCTAAATATAAAACCTTTTCAACAATGGGAATGGCACCATACAGCAGCAGAGCTAGAGCTGAGGGGATATATGTCTTTTTATTATTATATCAAAGACACTCGCTGCATTCACAGCATTTTTTCGCGTAGAACGACGAATGCCACACTATCCACACTTGATTTCAACAGATGACGATATGACTGCAAAAAACAGAGTAGAGCAGTCATCTATTGCGTAATATTCGTTTGTTGGGTGGAATCCTCATAGACATAATATAATGGAATACATTACAACCAGAATGGCAGCTTACCAGTTTGGTGGCCCCGTTCGCTGGGCTGGGACAGGAGGCAAAGCCAAGGATTTTTTAAGGCATGATGAGGATACAATAATAATAATAATGATGGCCGTTGCAGTAATGATATAACAGAGGGAAATGGGATGACCCCAAGTGGCAATATAGGCCAGACTACGGCAGTCTACCTACGGAAGTAACTAGGACGTCGTCGTCGGAGACAGATAGTGTAAAAGAAAACTGAGGAAGCTTTTTAAAAAATGGAATCTAGAGGGAAACCAGGTTTTTGGGTGGAAAACCGGCAGCAGCAGCAGCAACCTGAGCTTTTATAATGCAAAGCGCTCTAAACCTTTCATCGTATGCATTTTTGTAACCTGCAAAAGCTTCGGAGCATGTAGATAAAGTACACAGTTTTTGGGAGCATAGGTTTTCATGCGAAAGCACATGTATGCATCCTCCTCCTGACTTTTTCTGCACCAGACTACTTTTCCTTAACTTATTCTGAAGGAAAAACTTCGTTCCACTATACAGGTTTCACTCATGTTACATATCGGAGACCATGCATGAGCTGGCCAGGCAAACAACCACATTTGTTCTACTACACATTTTACTTTGCTCTCAGGCCGGGACAACAGGAGAAATGTGGGAGCGAGCAACAGTAAAATGGCATATTTCTTGTGATATCTTAGAAAAAAATATATTTTCTGGTCTTTTTCTCCTTCTCCAACCATTGTATTCATTCTTTTATTCTGCCTCCCTCTCTCATAGCTGTACTATTTTCTTCATGGTTGAACGCGTCGTCAACTACAGGAGAGAAACATCAATGAAAAAAGGTATATAAGAGCGGGGTTGTAGTGGCATTTTAAGGGAATGATATGATGTCAGTTAAAAGTGTGCTCTACACGTTACGTAACGTAACAAGAGGACAGTTAAAGTATAAAAATGGGTTTCTAGTTGTCTCTTGTGTGGCGGCTGAGGGAGAGATATAGAATTTTATGGCCACTTGCTGCTTAAGTACCATTGCGATTGTGACTACCGTTTCGTATAAATAGGCTCAAATATGGCATAGGGTTTCTCCCTGTCTGCTGCGTCTCTAAAGAAAAACGTCCGTGGCTTGTGTCTGGATAACCCTTTTTATCATTATTTCATTCATTTCACCATTCACCACCGTATCATCCTAACATATTACTCTCGGGCTGAATGAATACCTAAGAGGAAACTCTTGTGGCTGACAGTTATCATATCAAAGAAAGGACAAGGGAAAAAAGGTAAGATAGGAAAGGGGATCCCTCATAGGCGTGTACACATTGGCAAGGCTTGTGTCTATTTTGGTTTAATGAGATCAGCATTTTTATGACAGTCCGTAATTGCCGTTCTTGAACTACAACTGCAGATTGTTAAGGCTTTATTTGTAACGTCTTTTGTTTTATAGCGGGGGGACGCGTACAGGAGATTTGCTATATGTAATAAAAACAGTCACGACACATGTAGGTAGTTAATTTTTGGCTCACTAAAGGGTTCTAGCATAAAATACTCTAAATCTGATGTAAAATTCAGGAGTAACCTAAAATTATAACTAACTACTAACATACATAACTACTTTCTGCATTTAATATGTTAATGGTCTCGTATTGCTTCGAGGATGATTGCTACATAATGAATATCAAGCCCATTTTTGTTTTAAAAGAAAGCCGTTATTGTTTTTATTTAAAGCATAATATAATAGTGATTTAAAAAAAACTGTTTGAAAGCTACATGATGAAATATGTGAGTAATAACCCCATTGAAACAAAAGACTTCCGTCGGAAACAGAAACAAAAAATCTTATCGACTACAACAGCATTTTCTTTTCTCTTTTTTCTTAAGAAAAAAGGCATCATGTCCTTAATGCATATTCTTTTTCCACTTTTGAAATAATACTCTGATCTCATTCACAAAGGATGCCAGCCATACATCCTGGAACTCCACATGCATAACTGTAAAAACTGTATAACATTATAAAAGGGAAAAAAGAAACACACACGACACGAGGAAGACAAGATCGAACTGAAATCCATTAAGCCAAATTGCAAAAAAGCTGAAACGACGGATGTACGCTTTCTGCATATATCCCGCTGATGCATGATATGTGTTTCCTTTTCTATACACCCATTCCTCATTCATTTTCAATGGGACTGTCCCTAAAATATGGATCTTCATATTTCTGATGTATACATACGCAACTATTAGTACGCAAAACTAAAGATATGTACAGCAGATATGTGTAGGTACCGGCAATGGGAAAAATATTGGACTAAAGAAGAAAAAAAATAATACAAGTGTGTATTTTCTTTTGGGGGGAATGAATAAAAGAAGACCGTGCACTGAATGACACACGTACACATAGACGGATAAAAAGCTTTTATGTTTTTTTGAAGAAAAGCTGCATGAATGCAGTCATGCATGCTCTCACATTCACATGTTATACAAAAAACATAAAAGCTTGTAAAACTAATGCTAGATTGCTTTACACTTGACTGAAATCATATTAAATTACCACATACAACTAAAGCCCTTTGGCATCCATTCCAGTGTTACTTTTTTTCCTCTCCTGCTGCAATATGTATAATCATCCATTACATATACAATAGATATGCGTGTGAAAATCGGATGGATGAGGAGAGGAATATAAACGAATTTATGTACTTCAGATTTTCTCTCCAGGCTGTAAATGTATATAGAGCTAAAAATGGCAGGGGTTGGAGAATGATGACATTTTTTGGTCACACCCTTTGAATCCCGTGAATTTTTTTGTAAGAAAATATAGGCCAAAAATGGAGAGCATTCATGAGGAGGAATAAAAAAAAGAGAAGAGAAAGTTGGAATCTTTCTCCCTCCAGTACGAAATGCGATACATGTCTCTCTGAGCCCACACAAAGCCAAGAGGAAGCGAGAAAAAAGTGAGAGACATAATATAACAATATATTATATATTATTTGTATCCGTCGCACTTTCTTTTTTATTTTTTTCGTACTTTTTTTTCTTTTCAAGATATTTTTACGTACTTGTTTCAGCTCATGGGTGGATTTGACTTTGCTAGCAAAAGACTGTGTGTTTGGATTTCGTTTTCGTTACCCAAAATGGATAGATTTTGATGCAATGATTTGGCTTTCGTTGTTTGAGTGTAATGTAATGTATAAAAATGAAATATTATTGGAGGGCGGGCGGTTTCGCGAAAAATGCTTTTCCACTCGGGCACCACCACAATCCCCGTTTTCGGGGAAATACTCAAAATTGAAGTCCACCAGAGACAATCACACTTAAATGTATGAATTGGGTGAACACAAGATGCAGATGTATAGGCTTCATATACTTTTAGCGTCAATAGTACTTTCGGCGAAAACCTATCCAAAGTGATATCTGGTTTCACTAGTTTATATTATGTATGAATGCATGTGAGTGAATGAATGAAAGTTATATCATATCCCCTCCTGTCATGCAACTTCATAAGTCTGTCGACTTTATGAACTGCGATATAATAATTTGGAAAAATGATATGGATCCTGGGGTCTCCAACTCTTTTTAGTATGCTCAGCTACATAAGGATGGAGAAAGGGAGGAAAGTATAATGTATGTATAATAAAGTGGAAAAAATATATAAAAAAATGTGTAGTTTTCCAGGAGCAAAACCTCCTTTCTCTGGATGAGACTAATCCATTTTTACGATTTTCCTCCCTTTTTCTCTTCTTTATCATTAGAGAGGGATTCAACTAAAAGTCGGTGGCAGAAAGAAGGATACAAGAAAAAAGAGGAGAATTGTGAGGTGAACTTTTGTTTGTGGTGGTGAACCTCTTACTACTTAGGGCAAAAAATATACGCTGACTATGTGTTACCCCGTCACTTCATTTTTTATATTTGTTTTCATTCACTTGCGTATTTACACCACCGTTTTTACCTAGAAAAAAAACTAGTTTTGTGGAATGGAATTCGCCTTGCAACGGATTTTCTTAATATACCGTTTGTGCCTAAGACAGCATGTCTGGCCTATCTGCCTAGAGAGAGAGAGAGAGGGAGAAAAAAATCAAGCAGATTTGTAAAGTAACAAGCGTGGAATGTGGAATACAAATGTAGGACAAAGAAATGGAAACAGGAGCATCGCCATCACTGTCATTCCGGGCGAGTATGATATATCCCGGGAAATAACAGGGAGGAGCCGGCTGCGGCTGCTGGGATAAACCAAAGAGAAAAAAAAATTTTGCATGGCAATTCTTCCACGTACGCTCTTGTTTGTCAGCTGTTTTCCACGTACATGGTTTCATTGTTATTAAAACGCCTCCAGAATAAATATATATATATGTGGGGCGACGAGGGTGAAAAAATTTATAGCACGCAATGTCTGTCGACATTCGAGACAGATGCATTATTCACGTGGTTTATCCTTCACCCTGACAGACGGAGAGAGAGAGAAGAGAGAGCCGCGGTTATATTGGACTCGCCAACCTCAGCGCAGTCAGTAGTAGTGCGTTTTAGGTGGAGAAATCCCAAGGATTTTGCAAGTTATCCGGGTGTAAGAAAATTTTCAGTGAAAGGCATTAGCCATTATGTGGCGTGCCATGTCTACGACGAGCTAATGTGTGCTCCAATTCTGATACTGATTTTATGCCTGATTACTGTTTTTCCTTCTCATAACCCCAAGTGGAACCGCGGTGGCATCAACCATTCCTCCTCCCTCCTCTGCTGTCTGGTCTGAGCGTATAGCTAGCTACTTTCGCTTTCGCAAGGATTGAGTCAAACTTCAAAAGCTTGCAACAGCTGTGTCTAGCAGGATTTCGTGATGTGCTTATACCAGCGAATCAATACACCTTTTTACAGAGGGATACAGCAGGCAGATCCTCCATGCGAAAGGGGAAAGTCTTCTTATCCCAGAAAGGGATTTTACAAAGAATGTCAGTAGTAGTCGTGGACGGAAAGAAGTTTTTTGAAAAGGAATTGTATGTGGTTTTAGAGGAGAAAGTTTTTAGTTTTCAGAAAAAGGTATCAACAGAGTAGCAGAGCTAGAGAGAGAGTGGCAATCGATGTGTAAGGTAGAGTCAGTCAACTAGGCATGTATTATTTAGGACAGGACGAGGAAGGAGGAGAGGAGATTGCAAAGTTCATGGATTGAATTACAAAAATTAAGTAAAGTATTTTTTTGCGGGGGATCCATTGACTAGGTAGACAGCTAATAGCTCCATTCCGGCGAGATAACCACGTGAAAGGAATTTATCAGTTTGCTGCACATTTGACCACCGTAATAACACTAACTATTTGGAGATAACTGGGGTTGATATGCCGGCACAGGAGACATTGATGATGATGACATGACAGTGGTGACAGTTTTATATTGTATGGGAGTCCCAACATTTCGAGTTGGTCATTATATCATAGAAACAGGATGAGTGACTATATAGACTGCTATCATTAACCGTATGAGAAGCTGATGGCTTGCCGTCCCAACTTTCTTTCCGAACAAAAAAGTGCTGTCAGGCTGAATGCATCCTCCTCTCACTCCACTCCTGCCGCCGCCCTACCCCATGCAGGGATGATGCGATGATGACTTTGTCTCCGTCTTTGACTTGTTTTCGGTGCAAAGTGCAAACAACTGACTCAGTTGACTATTGAGAGACAGTTGCTGCGAAAGAAAAATGGGATATAACGAGGGAAAGTACTAAAGAGCTGTTTCGGGAAACAAAAAAAAATTTCCCCTTTCCGCAAAAGCGTAAAAGAGTGAGAGTCTCACTCACTCGCAAAGAAATCCTGTCCTAAGCGAAGAAAAAAACTCTCTGAAAGAGCAACACCATGAAATAGAAAAATGGCTAAAAGTTGGTCCCATTCTTTTCTTGCGTCTTTTGGAGGAACCCTGGCGATACCCTCCAACGACAATGGAAACCGTCACTTGCAAACGAATGTAATAATAATCATTTCGACACCAGCCAACCAACCACGCTATTTTCGGAAGAAATATAATAGGTAGGTATAAAAAAAGCCAACCAAACGTAGAGTAGGGCTGTTCACGGGGGCGACAATGATAATACAATATTATCTGAGAAAAACAGCCTTGAGCATATATGTACAATAATAGGTCTCGGGAAAAAAAAGGGTTGAAGTTTCAATTCAGTGCTTACTGCTTACGCTTTTACCTCCTCCACCCGGTAGTAACTTTTCTACTTTTTTCTTACTTCATGTAATAATAAAGAATTTGATGCATCTATCCTACCACGCATCATCATTTTCCATTTCCATACACACACCCTTCGTTTCGGGTTGGAAGCCGAAGCCGACGACGTCAATGATGGCGTGTGTCGCTGTCTTGAATGTGTGCAATAATTTCGAAAAATAAGTTATGAATATTACGCCCAAGATGAAAAGCACTTTTGTGCATTGCTCCTCTCCTCTCCTCTTCACTTCCCTATCGAGCCTAGACTCTGCTGAAAGTGAAAAAGGGCTGATGGGGGAGACGGTGAATAAGCGGCGCGCGGTGATATCAGCATCAAAACGCAAGTCTCGCTTCCCTCGCACTCGAGCAAAGTGAATAAAAAGCAGAGTGGAATAATAACAATAACAATAATAATCATAATCATACACAGGCTATAGTGGAAGAAAGCATGGAGAAAAGTGTACAAAACATGCAATATAAAAACGTATATATGATGATAATGACGATGTTGGAATGGAGAGACGATGATCTTCGTCACTTGCTTTAGACCAAAAAGCTTTCCGTTCCATGGGCTCAACGCTCAACAAGACCTGTAACCTTTTTCCCTTCATCTTTTTCAAAAGCACTTATCCTTTTGAGTTTTTCGTTCCCCCTCCTCCCTTTCTGTCGAGTTGTATTACGTTCACGCACACTTTTACCAAGATATAACTTGTAGATATGTGCATTCTTTCTGTATAGCGTCACTGTCGGCACATTTTCAGCAGCCTCTTTTCAAAAAAATGGAAATCAACAGAGTATCGTCGTGGATGGGTGTGTAGGAACCGTGGGCACCCCATCCGGACTTGTCCATATATATACAAAATATGTAAATGTAGGCAGCACAATAAAAATATACAGTATGGAAATGGAAATGATACACGCTTGCCTAACGTAAGGCAGCTGTTTTACATTTTTCTTTGTAAAAAAAAGTAAACTATCTTTTTTTGGGAAATGCTATCCAGTACTCCCGTGAGAGATCAAGTCATTTCCTCAGAGCGTACAGAAAAACTTGGCTAGTGGATGCAACAAAGACGCGCACAACAAATGCAAGACGCTATATATATTTTCAAAGAAAGGCTACATATGCAGCTTCTTTATTACATGCCCGTGAACAAAAGGACATGACATGCAGAACATCCTTTTTTGGCTACAATTTCCCCCGTCACAACACTCACAACTAAAAAATTGATGTAGGGTGGTGTGGTGCATTCTAGTCAACACGTGTAGCGGGATGGTGGTCATGATCCTCAAATTAGAAATTATATTTTGGAAAATCGCTTTATTCAAATTGAACAAATGTTGTGTTGCACCAAACAAACCAACCACGTCTGCATCCTGAGATCAATATCAATTTACAAAAAAAATATTATGTTTAGCTTGTACATTGAATGCTAAACATTTTCCAACAATATCCGAACCTGACTGAACCATGTCCGTTTTACAATAGCAACAAATCCATTGTGTGTTATACACGTATCCAGATTTCTCTTGATTTCTAAAGCAAAAGAAAAGCTATCCTACTTTTCGATTCCATACTTTCTCCTTGTGTTCCGGCGTGAATTTGCTGTGGAGATGACGTGATGACGTCCACGAAGAAGAAAGCCAAGCTTTCGCACGCATGCATGCATAAGAAGGAGTAAACTTATGTGAATATTATTATCCGGATATAAGGAATATGTGTATATATTATGCATAGTTCCACACATGGCGCTATTGTATAACCCTCGTCGCACATGTGAGAAAGTGAGAATAATATGAAGCTTTACTATACAGCATTCATGTTTCCTCCAGTTTTACTCAAGCTTCCTCCCAGCAGTCAGTAGTATTATAGTAGTGGTGTGACTTGACTTTGTTTGGGTTTTTGAACATTTCTCCCTTATTCCCTGGCACCAATACAAAGACGGCGTGGTCTTAAAAAAGAAAGTGAAAAAATAGCCAAAAAAATATGCATACCTATATATAACTACGTCCCGGGAGGATATATACCCAGTCCATGCGGATTTTTTTTTGGAAGGTACTGCAACGAACGTCCATGACACGCAGGAAAACTAATGTGTATCGTCAAGTTATTTCTTGCGGCGGAGTGAACAAGGGAAAAATAAGTGTTTTTTCAGAATTTCATGGAGGAATGGAATGGAGGAAAGTGTGTAGGTAGGTATATACTTAGTAGTGCAGTTGAGAAAGTCGGCGGGTTTGTAGTTGTATTACGAGCCGTTACACTCTTTTCGTATGCAAATCTCTAGTTTGTGTGCACTGACTTCAAGTGTATTTTCGGGTAGTTAAAAGGAAGAGGAAACGGAAAGAACTGAACTGTTGTCTGATTTGCAAGGAGAAAAGTGGATCGGCCAATTCGAATGAATCGACTTGCAAAACAAGAAAAACGAGCATTAAGCCGAGTTGAGATCAATCGCGAAAAGTGGTCGAGTCGGAAAATGTATTATGTTATGTAGCTTTTGTTTGCTTGTTTACTCAAAATTTGCACATGTTTGGAAATTCGAATCCTCTGCTCATTTGCGTGATTAAACGCCGAGGTCAATGACTCGCTGATCGACTCCGCATAACATGGTTGCTCAACTGATTTTGGAGGAGGAGTTCAAAACAGTGTGTGTTTTCCAGTGGGGTGAACAACTGATATGGCAGGTGCAACCAAGCGGTTCCCGACGCAAATGACATCTGCGTGGACCTGGACACTGACATTCACTCGAGTGATGTGATGTGATGAGGTGTCATCATTCATTGTCGTCCATGTCAGGTGTTGGGCCTGACGATTAAATAATAAATGAAATGAGACAAGGAAAATACAGGTGGGTCAATGATGTTTCAACATCGGGTTCTGGAGGATGTTATTTTTTAGAGAAAAGTAAAGACTTTTTGGCGTTGAGCAATTTGTCAGTGGGTGAGTGCAAGGGCAGGGTGAAAAGATCGAGATCAACAGATGCTCCCATCATTATGATGGTTGATAGCTTCTTGTCACATTGTAACGCATTGTGCCATCGTACTTCGGTCCATGTTTCTTGAGTGACTTTGCTGAAAATCTTTTTAAGGAAGTGTGGGCGGATGTTAATGGCGACTGGGAATAAAGCTTTGAAGAAGGTGAAGCAACAAGAAAGGATAAAGGGCAATCAGGCCAGGAACTCTGGTGGAAGTAATAGTACAACATCTTTGGAGGCATGGCATGGTATGGTATACATGTGTCAGTTGAGTTGGTCCTCACCCGGAAAAACTTTTTTGTGTTGTTCAGGTTGGCAGGATAATGTTCAGGTTCACGTGATTTTTTTTCTTCTTCAAAGAATAATTGTACTAAAAGGAGAAAGGATTTATTGGTTTTATTGTTCTCGAAAGGAATTGATGGTCTGAACTGAACTGCGGCATCCTATGATTTTATGTGAGTGATGGTGACCTGAATTCTTTGGTTGGTTAGTTTATTTCTCGGAATGTTCGTTTGTCAGGAGGAAATTGGAGGAAGGTTGGGTTCCGAACCAAACGAAAAAGGGTTGAGAATGGATATAACGTCGTTTCGTTTAGAATTACAAGGGAAAAAAATTGTGTGCACTATTGGCTATTTGTATTCCCACCCTCACTAACCTCTCTCTCTTTTTCTTGGTATTTTTTATTATGTAGAAACCTGCAAGATCTAAATTATTCTGGGAAGAAGACGGGGCTCTGAATACAAGATCATCATGGAGTTGGTTCCTTGCCTTGGCTTCGTGGATGGGAGATGAGATCTTCCTTTGTGCATGTTAATTGCTCGATTTCAACGGGATACTTAAAAATGCCGAGGAGGTCGGTTTCATCAGAAAGGGCGACCCCTCCGACCGTTTCCTCCTCCGTCCCAGGTGGACTCTTTGCGAGTTTTTCATCCCAGCTCCTGTGGATGCTATTTATTCTACTTTTTGCGACTGATGCAGGTAAGCAAATTCAAGTCTTGTTGTTAGTATACCACTATATATAGGTATATCAAATGTAGTCCTGTTCCCTTTTACACACTTCATTTGATGGATAGCGATGAAGGTAGAAAAAGGAAAAATACATGCGGGAGAGGAGGACCGACGGACGACTGATTTACAATTCTAGTCACCTGTACAAGCAGTTAATGTACAGAGCCCTCTCACTGGCACCATATTCCACAGAATGGCACATAATGTATGGATTCTGAGCAACAATTCTTTTTTCTTTTTCTCTCTTGATTTGTGTATTCTGTACACATCCACCGAGTGAAAATAAATTTCTCCATATTTCACGATTATACTGACGAAGAGCGGGATGAGATGAGAACTGGATTTCATGGAATTTTCCACTGTCATAATTAACACAGAAATGCATTTCACTTTTAGATTGTCTAGTTGATTGCTTGGATGCACACGATCACAATTCCTTTAATGGTGATGCCGAGATTTAGTAAAAGCTGTCTTATCTACCTAGCATCGACGTCATCATGTTAGCAATAGTCTATATATAAGGTATACGCTTCTCGCCCAGTGTACATGGGAAACTGGGGCTATGGCTATCCCTATTGTCCTTAATGCAATGCAAACACATTTATTTGTTCACTTGAAGTTTAGTTTCAGGGACTCGCTGGCACCTTGCCCGTGGGGACCGTTTCGTTCCGTCCTTTACTTTTCACATTTAATATAGGTGCATATACATAACAATAGAGTGCGGCACACGATTTCTTTATTCATTCCCATGAACGTAAATATATTAGGTATTATAAACTGCTAGATATACATATGAGTGAGTGCATGGCATGCACGCTCAATCACCAGGGACCCTTTAATAACTCAGGCTTAAAAGTTGAGGAATAACAAAGGGAGAGAGGAGAGGACCTTTCCAAAAACCTTGTATAGGCAAGTTACAAGGGTTTTAGCCACGTATAACGAACGAATGATGCCAGCCAAGGCTTTCGTTTTTCCGCTGGCTCTGATTCCAGCTCTATTATCATCACCAGCATCATCTCCATCTGGAGGCTTATTTGCTTTCGGGGGTGAACAACTCATCGTATTCATGAATTGTGTGATCCTTCCAGAGTGACTGACTGACACACGGGTGTACTTAAGAGACTAGTTGTGCCCCACCACAAACTTGCTCGTTCTTGGCAGCCAAATGGAAATCTTATTAAAAGGAGAGCTGTGTGTAAAAACGGTGGCGGCCCAAGCGGAGCAGAGATTTATCGAAAAAAATATTCGAAAATTTTCTCTTTAGGCTTGTGCCAAAAACTTGGGAAACCTGGAGCTTTCACTTTTTGCCGCGTATTGTGACTAACCTACACACACACGTACACATGATGTGTGTGGTTTGGCTTGGCGCTGCTTCATTTACTTGCGGACAAAAGCCAT
>JAANSN010003646.1:0-17749 GCA_036850665.1 Dicranocentrus wangi | reverse complement strand
TTTTTTATAGGAGATTGTAGATTGAACTTTTTATACATTAAATGTGGTAGGTTCGGTCGGGGATTAGCCAATTTACAGCGTGCAAAAAACTGTTTTCAAAGTTTGTGAACTCGGCAATGCTGAAAATCAAGCGGGCAAATGTGCTCTGCGAAAATGGTATGCGTTTAAACTCGTCTTAATGGAGGATTAGCATTACTAACGACGCCGCGACTCATCTTCTCCCTCTGCCTCTGCAATCTGCACCCTGAAAATGAATCTCGGTAAAAAGAGAGGGGAGCTAACCTGTAACCTGTTTGTAAAACGCTCGACGGGCAGAAGGCGGAGTTCTATTAGCATTGCATATATAAAATTCAGTGTGATTACTGATTATCTTGAAATCTGTTGAACTTACTTTTGACCGGAAATAAACAAAAGAACTATGTGTAGAAGCAGCAAGCATGTAAGGTAAGGATGTAACGCTTCAGCTATATGAATCATCACAATCGCAAGTCAACAAGACGAGACCCGGACCTTACTATCGGATCAGAACGGAATGCCTTTAAAGCTCATGAATTTTTTAGCTCTGCGTCAGTCGGGGATTACAGGTGTGCAAGAACTGGTCAACCATTTCAATAGTTGTGGAACGGGCTTCATTCTGAATTTTGTTTTAGGGGTGTTGAGAATATTTCATTCAGGTGACACAATGGGTCCCAGGTTTGGAGCGAGTTTGACGTTATTCAACGTCGTTGCATTTCTATTTCTTTCACGTGAGATATTATATTATAACAGATTCAATATCTCTGGGGGATTGGCAAAATTGAAAGTAATTCAGAATGCGATTTTAAATTTAGAATCTTTGGGAGCGTACAGCAATGGCAAGTCAAGATACTCCGATTTTCGGGGTTGCAACGACTCCGTCCCACTTTCGGAAGTGGACAGCCAAAATGACGAGACTTCAATGACATCCACTCCATCCCCTTCTCCAAGTGAGCCGGGATCATCCACGACCGACTATCCCACGAACAGTTATTATCAACCTATAATTCTCGGACCTCAGAGCGTGTCATCGTACACCTACCCGAGCAAAAATACTTATGATACCGGAAACCGCATTCCGTCCTACAGTTTTGGCCCAAACCGATTTCAGATAAATCCATCCTACAATCAAAATGAGATCAAGGAGGACAAAGTTCCTTCCCTCAGACCAGGTGCAAATCGGCTGGCCCAGTTACAACAAAGTGTGATGGCTTTCAGGAATGCAATTTCGGGAAATAGATATTTCGACATGGAGGCCAACACAGGATTCATTTTATACACGAGGTGAGTAGTTTTCATTATTAGCAGAAATGTAGAATAACTGATAATACCTACGTGATGCGTGTTACTAACCCGGATATTTGCATGATTCATATATTTTCAGAAAGAATCCCACAAGCGGTCAGAAGCTCCAGTTGAACAACAAGGAGGCAATAGATGCTTCAGATTTCAAAGCCGATAGGCCAACCAAGCTCATCATTCACGGGTTCAGCGAGGTTGGCGTTGTGGGCGAGTGGGTTACCAACCTGAGGGATGCTTACTTGGCCACTTCAGAGGTGAACGTGATCATTGCAGACTTTTCTTCTTTTGAAACGTTCCTCCTCTTTTGGACCAATTTACCAGTGTTCGCCTCCAAAAGGGTTTCAGATCTCATTACATTCCTTGAAATGACCACAGGAGCTTCCAGGCAAAGCTTTCATCTAATTGCTAGATCCTATGGAACTCATGGTAATACTCAATTTAGTACTATCCTTAAACTTTAGTGGTTTTTAGCCGAATTGCTAATGACTTTTTCCAAGTGGAGTGGAGCNAGTACTATCCTTAAACTTTAGTGGTTTTTAGCCGAATTGCTAATGACTTTTTCCAAGTGGAGTGGAGCACATTCCATTTAGCTTGAGTCACACACAATTTCAAATGCATTCTAATGTGATGGGAATCTTGGAAAGAAATTCCCACGATGTGGGCTGATAGCTGTTACTCATTGTCAGAAAAATTGCTTTGCTTCAAGTTCAAGTAGCCCATAATATAATCTAATATCGCTTCCTTACTTTTTGGAAATGATGATGAGTAAACGAAACAATGCACCTGGCGTGTGAGGTTAATGATCACAATATTATGCATTTTTTTTTACATTTTTCTATACTCCAGTGGCTGGTGTTACCGGTAGATTACTACAGGGTCGAGTTGGTCGAATTACTGGACTTGAACCGGAGGCTAGAGTTTATGGGAGTGTACTACCAGATTACAAACTTGTTTCAACGGATGCTCTCTTTGTTGATGTTAGTTTTTTGCACGCATTTTATTCGCAATAGTTGCTGCATGAGTCATTCCTCACCACACGTATTTAACATTTTTTTTCTGCAAAGAAATTCATGAACTCTTGTTATGTGCGAACAGGTTATACATGTTAATGGAAGACGATACTTTTTCCATGGATCACGATTTGGATTGACACCACCGTCGGGGCATGTTGATATCTACCCTAATTTCTCAGAGAAGAATACAGGGTGTCCTGGAACGAATAGCAATAATTATGGAAGATTCAATTGTATGTTTCTTATAAATTATTTTGTAATTTTTTGCTATGTAGATTCGTAGAATTTAGATATGTATCGTTTACTCTTGATTTTATATAGTCGGTTTTTGCCAGAGGGGAAGAGGGGTGAGCTACTTCACGGAAAGCATTAAATTTCCCGAGGCTCATCCCATGTGCCAGTGCAGATCATTCTCGGACTATACGTCAGGAACTTGCCAGTGTACAGCCGAAAATTCTAAGCTTTATTTGGGTGAACAACTTTCAAATAGGTAATAATCCACAGTGACTTTTCAACTAAAAGAAATGCTACCATTTTTACATATTGGCGAATTTTGATGATGATTTTAGCACGCGAGGAGTCTTTCAATTGGCAGTGCCAACGTTCAACCCAAGTTGGTACAGAATGATCCAAGTTTTTCGTCAAGCGTCGAGACTGAAGTAATTTTCTATTTCTAGTACAATTTATTTACAAAATGATCTGCATTTCAAGTTTTTGATAGTTGTATATACACTTAGGTATACACTTAGCATCTAGGATTTAGTCTTGTACTTTATGAAACCTGTCTGTAGTTGTATTATACAAACTTACAAACGTCGATTGTAGGATCGACCCGTACTAAAAATACTCGTTCGTGTCGGAAGGAACACAATAATACAATTATCTATTATTACCAAAATGATATATTGCTGTTTATTTCCTGATTTTCTTAAAACCTGTTTCATCACTCATCCAGTCATCCATGCATGTTAACGACCACCAAGTTAATGACAAATTGAATTGCATAATGGTGTTTGTATTGTTCTCATATTCCGTTTTATTTAAAGTAATACTTATTTATTTGCTCATAATACACGCGTCAACGAAACCGAATGTCGGGAGTTGAGAGAGACAATCAATAGACATATTTTCGGATTCTGAAAACAAAGTTTTATTTCAGCAAAAATTGTTCATGGGCGGCTTCTATTTGTTTTATATAATTACAAAATACTTTTTTTTTTAGCAATCGACCCTTCTTAGCCAGCTTTCTTTCCTGTTTGTTTGCTTGCCAGCTCCTTTTCTTTCTGCTCCTTTTCTTTTTGCTCCTTCTCCTTTTGCTTTAAATAGCCAGGCGGTGTTCGTCTATCAAAGTTGTCATCCACAACACCGTCTGGGAGATCACCAGGAACTGGAAACGCCTCCAAAAGGGACGCTAGGGTAAATAACACGATGAGAAACAAAACTGTCCCCTGTTTGTAATTCATTTTGGCCAGTGACGCTGTACCAGTCTGCAAATTTTATTACAACATTGCTCGCAAGCAGAACAAGGTCAGCAGATGAATCACTGACTGAGAGAATAAAATTATTGTTTCATGTTATGTATCGATAAAAGTAGTACACAATGCAGTTTGCAAATTTATGTTGGTATTAAAATGATTGATGACGAATGACGATGCATTCAACCAAGGATTAGTCTAACAACTATGTCTGAAGTTGTGATGTGCAATTATAGCTCATTGATGTTTTCCACAAACCATTAAATCCGGCAAACAACACAGGATTATTTTGGGTATACAGATGAATGAAAACATTAAAATTTTATTACCATATTCCGGACAGATTTTCAGAAAATTATTGAAACTGAATTATTGCAAAAACTTGTACTTAACTCAAAAGAGGTGAGATACCACCACCACCATCACCGATATCAACATGTAAAAACTATAAAGAATTAAACGGATGTATACAGGTACTCATACACACTTTCAATCTGTGCTACACTATTATATATCGTACAGGGCAGGCAATACTTTTTACAACATCCAGTTTTAATAATCTTTATTCAGTCAATCCTCAATTCCATCTACGTCAAAACTTAAAAATGTCAAGAATCTATATATAAAAACTCAAAAGTGGACATGTTTTCTTCGAATGGAAAAAATTGTCATAATTTTTGTACGCTCGGGATTTAAATGCTTTTCTTTTTGTTGATGAATTCGCTTTTGAGAATAATTTTGATTGGGGGTTTAATACACATTTTCCGTTGATGATCCGTTGTTGTTTTGTTACTCCGTGTACTGATCGTTCCCGTATGACGGACTACTACTGTGAGTTGGCCGCAGCACAAATTTTGTCAGTCGGTTAGGTCCAATTTCACTGATGAAGATGGTCTGTCCGTCTCTCGCCACCGCAATATCATGTGGGGAAATGAATGAGCGCTTAGACGTCCATGTATCAATCACCTGCGACGTTTTCCAGTCTATCGTCAAACCTTGTGTTTCCGCAGGAGAGGACCCAGCACCATTTACCCCATAAAGCCGCCCATCCGCTGGAAAGCAAAAAAATAAACTAGACAAGATGAAAGGACTTTTTTTTTGCAAATGATTATTAAATTTACACATCAACAGAGTCAAATTCCAGCTCATTCATAAATCCGTAATGGAATACGTGACAGAGACAAAGGGGGTTTTAATTACGTGAATAAGCAATTCCGAAAATTCTCCCAATGTAGAATCCATTCGTGACGGAGACAATCTCTCCAAACTGTTGCGGGTTGGAGAGTCCAGCGTTGATGCAGAGGATTCTTCGGTGTTCCCTGTCCGCAATGCAAAGGACGTCTTCCTCCTCGATCAAAGCGAGACTGTGTGGGATCGCTAGAGCAGATCCTTTCCCTTCCATCCAGATCCATCCTACAAGGTGGAAAATAGAGAAAAGCGGATAAAGATTTTCTCTCGTTTTTGTTCCCAGGAACAGAGGGGAAACAGGGAAAATACATTAAATTCAGATATATCAACGTCCTCCAGTTTCCAATTTACATAATACAGCAGAATTCTTTACACGTTGGAGGAAAAGTGCATTAGGACCATATACCAATCCAACAACCCTGAGCGTATATATAATATAGTGCATCCTATATAACACAAATGTAAAGACAAACGCCAGCTTTATACCACATTAAAACTAACTGGTTTATCATAAACAGCTTGAGAATCGAGCATCTCCTTGCACAATACATTTCTCTGACAATAGGAAAGGGATGTGGGGGGAGCTGCACTGATCTCGTTAAAAATTCATCAGAACGTAATCCAGTGTAAAGCACCTCGAATAATATTCCATAAGTGGGGAACGAACAGAGAGCACCTAAAGGAACTCCACTCGGTTGCTTTCTCTTCTTCTTGTCGACTCACTCCAGCAAGGTTTAATCTGGGAAGAAAGTCACGTTTGCAGAGGTGGAACGTTGGAAGCAACAGCAGAAAATCAGTGAAACGTCTATCGTCTATTATACACATAGCTACCTATACACTCTAGGTATGTTTTTCGCTACAGGCTATTTCACAACTGGGAGTTGGAAAAGAGATAAGTACAGGGAACTTTATAGACATTCATACCCACTTCCAAATTAATCTATCCGCCAGATACGTAAGGTACAAACCGGGGAATAAGAAGAGGTTTCGCTAGCAGAAGAACCAGAACCGAAACGAGGCTCAGTTGGAACATTGCATTGAACATTGTCAGATTTTTCAAAGCGAACTTGTGAGTCGAAAATTACAGGAGGGAACAACCAAGTCGATAATGAGGGGGGAAAGGAGCTCAGATTAGGATTTACGGTATTCTTCTTTCGTTTTTCTAGCTGACTCGGCCGATCTCTCGGTATTCTATTGTTACTTAGCCAGCCCGTTCTCTACCACCACCATAAACATCTGCTTGTTTTTATAGGTATAATGTGTGGGCTAACATGACATATGGCTCCGCGATATTTCACATTTTGTGAACTACTCTGATTCCAAAAGTGAGGCTAACACAGTTGGGAAAATTACTTTTCATTTTGAGAGCCAACTGGATGTTTTGTACATGCATATCGCTTTCTCCTTGGGCGTTTTTGGGGGAATGTATATTATTCCATTGTTTGAAACCCACAATGTGTACGTGTACGTGTACGTGGTGTGGCGTGGGCTTTGCAGAATCAATCTTGTTTTCGGTTGTGCATTTTCCCCTTGGCTTCACTCGGTTTTTCGTGTGTGACTCCGTAAGCCTAACATTTCCATCTCAGTCCACTGGACTAAAGCACAAAAGCCTTAAAAAGTTTTGAAACTTTGTTCGGAACAGATATCAATAGAGAAAAATGTGGCATACGCTAAAATCCTCGATTCCCAGGAATAAACTCAATATAACCGAATACTCTTTGAAATGAAAGGATATATATATCTCTATCTGAACTGAAAGGTGAGCTTTTATCTCCACTACTCACTCAGGTTACGAGAGGAATACGCCAGAAAATGGGAAAATGGAATCATGCATTTTTAAAATCCAGTTAGCTTCAAAAGTGTACTCCAAACTCGGGAAATCGTTTCCAGACTGTTGAAGCGGAACCAAGTAGTAGAATGTATATGGAAAAACAGTTTTTTTTCCTGATGTGAAGGCTCCAGCCTAAGATTAGATTGTGTAGATCTTACGTTCACTTTCCCGTTACTCCGGATTTCTATTCCATTATTGGAACACATTACATCTATGCATGATATCGGCTATTTCAGGGAATTCCCCCGTTTTCGCACATACTTGGTCGGATTTTTATGACTCGTGTTTCCCTTTCGATTGGAAAATGCGAGGCATTTATGACCACAACTATGTGATCGCAGGGGGATACATGGAGTTTGATAGAAATCGATATTCTGCTTATGCGATATAGAAAATAATCCTATCCAGCGAGAAACGAAACCGATATATATTAATAAAAAGCAAGGGCAAAAAGGCATCTTCATGTTGTGTGTGTAGTGTGTAATAAGTAGTTCCACACTGGCATTCTTGCTTGGAAAAACTCTCCAAACTCCGAGGCATGGAAGAATGTCCGTGTCAGTTGTTGCCTGAGACGGTAACGATAAGTAAATATTGGAAGAAAAAAAATGCTTGTGTTTGGAGAAGAAGTAAGCATACACACTGGGGGAAGGAATGTCAAATAAAAACTGGGAAGATTGTGCTAGTCAAGAGGATGTTCCATTAAAAGGGCTCTTTTTGCTATGAAAAAGGATAAAAATGATAGCGGGGAAATAAATGAGATGAGGATGTGGAGGTGCTTGGCACGATAACGGTAATTGTGTACCACACTCAAAAGTTTTTATGGGGAAAAAATCTAATGAGGAGAAAAGAAACTTCGAGAGTTGTGTTATGTTTGCCCTGATGAGTACCCTGGAATGGAATGCTTTTGGATAGGATCCCTTCTGGAATTTGAACCTTTGGGGATTTATTTTTTTTAGCACAAACAGGAATGTTTTTCCCAGGTTGCTCTTTGACTCGATGAAACTCGCTGTACGGGTGGGGAGCCCACGATACAAATTGAATTAGCCCGAGTAAAATGTAATTTCAGAAAGATACACATCAACTCTTCAACTCTAGATGAAAAGCCTTTTACGTGAGCTTTAGTCGCCGTCGGGAGGAATGAAAGAGTTTTGTGTAGTGTACGAAGCTTTTGTTTTTTTAATATTTTACCTTCTTCTCCGAATTTGGCGAGGAATTTGCCATCCTTGTCGAACTTCATGATTCTGCTGTTGCAGTAGCCATCTGCGACAAAGAAAGTCCCGGATTGTGAGACAGCGACATCGGTGGGTTTGCAAAAGTGGGAAGTGCTTGTGCCTGGAGTGAAAGGTTGGCCTAGTGTCAAGGATGGCTTCTCAGCTCCGGGGAGAAACTAGAAAAAATGGAGTTGGAAAGGTTGAATGCGAAATGCGCGATATATTATATTTGTTGAAAATTGGAAACTAGTGAGGGGTTTACCTTGAAAACCTGATGCATTGCAACATCCGTCAGCCTAAGAATTAATTTTAATACGGCATGATAACGCGTGCTTTGATGTATATATGGGTTATTAAAACGTAACAATTTTTTAATGTAGCAATTATATTCGCTTCAGTTCATTCGTACCAAATATTATTTTGATGATCAATAGTTATTCCATGAGGCATATAAAATATGCCACCACCCCAAGATGCCAGTAATTGTCCTGATTTGGAATCCAAAACCACTATCGTGTCTTCATCGATTGGGCCTTCATCTTCTCGCAGGTAGTGATTTGTATCGTTGAATGACCTGCAGAATATCCATCTTTTTGATTATTTCATTTCATACTACATTCTGTATTTCTAAAATCGACCCCAAAATATTTCATTGCATTAAACAAAAACTCATGATGACTAAAGATTATACTGTCGCTTACCCAGAATCCCATATCACCGTTCCTCGATGGAACACCACCGGATTTCCTGATTTGTCTACATCCACCCCGGATATTTGCCCAAGATCGTACTCCTCCAGAGGCCACCCATCCACTTCCACGGGGTGAGATGAGGTTTCTGCAATCTGTAATAATATTCAGTTTCTCAAATAAATTACATTTTCAACACGATTCTAAACATGGCTTTCTGTCCGTCGGTACACTCTCGACTCTTGATATCATTATCTTATTGTATGCACATCTTAATATAGCCTAACACGCAACCAAATGCCATGATAAAGATGAATCATCAACTATACGCATGGTATAAAAGCACATCTTATTCAACTTTCCCTTGTTTTTCTTCTTTCCCCCATAATTAAAATTCTTTCCCAGTCTAACTTTCCAACAACACGAGTTTCTTCTTCTTCACCAGCATGCTTAATGCAATAAATAATCATTATCCGGGCACAACTTTACGTGCCTTTCCCTTTCTCCCCTTCAACTTTTTTTAACTACCCATACTTGTACTTTTTCCTCTCCAACCTCCAAATTCTTAACTACTCCTCATTCCCCGAAAGGAGAAGGGAGTCCCACGCCACTATTTCCAAAGTATATATTCTTCATTTCCCCTTTCCATGTTTACAGCACATTACACATTCATATAACTAGGTGGAACATGGGGCCACTAAAAACGCTCATCCTTTTACGTGTACTTTGTCATCTTACATCTCTCTTCCGGAATCTCGCAAAACTACTTTTTTCCCTCTGAGGACACCAACACTCTTCGACTTTTCAAACCAGACAAAAAAAATCCTCAACGATATGGTTCTATTCCACGAACAAGGCGGCGAAGAATTAAGGAGCAACTTTTTCCACGCCATTTTCTCTTCATCTTCGCCAACTGCATTACACGCGGGCCCCTCCACTTTCATATATACTTATAATACGACACTCTCAATTTTTCCCCTCCTCCCACTTTATTTCTTTAGGGAAAGTCAGCACACTCCCGTTGCTCCACTAACATTTTTATTTCCTCTTGAGAAAGGAAAAAGGAGTCGCGCCGTGTTTGGTGGGAAGAATCGAGAACCTCTTGAAGACATGAGAAAGGAAAGAAAGGAAACTTTTTTTAACTTTCTAATCCTACCCTGTACGCTATCATCATGACCAAGCATTTTTATAACCCTATTACCGATGTCTACTTAAGTGAAGTAATTCCAACTAACGACTTAACGGAAGGACCCGGTATCATCATCAGCTTCGTTTTTGGGGAGAAGGCCCTACTGGCGGATCTCAGCGGATGATACAGAGGATGGGAAAAATACAAAGGGAAATGAAAGAGTGTTCAGTCAGGAAGCACGAAACTCTTCGTTCGTATATATGTTCACCCAACGAAGGGTTTCGCAACAAACATGGTGCCTGCTGCCTGTGTTTGTGAAATGATATTTTTCCCTGATGAGAAGATGAAGCAAGGAACAGCAGGAAAAAGTAAAGGAAAAGCTGGAAGACATGTCTAGAATTCCAATGACATGGCGAGAATCAAGTAAAGCTGGAGATTTCTCGGGGTTTAATGCACATATACACTTACAGAGTATGTTACGTATCTCAAACTTCCCAACAATACCCCATATGGCACATATATGATGCACCATACCATTATTTCGGCTGACTCGCATCAGTCGCATCCATCCCATAGAACAAAACGTTAGTTTCAGATGACTATGAGGAATATGATGAGGATCACATTCATATAAATTCTTTTAGGGATAGCGCTCACTTATTGTTATAGAGTAGTAGGAACAACGACAAGGTTCGAATTTGATTTTCCATTCGAGACAGGAGGGGTTTACCTCAATGAGATCATATAAGATAAGCCTTGTGTTATTGTATTACATCCAGTTCAATAAAGCACGGGCATGATGACTACATACACAAAAGAGTGCAGAGCAGAGAGGTGCTTCTTCACTGACATATGAATCCCGTGGTTTGAAACATTGTTTTACGCTTCGATGAAATTAGAAATCGAATCATACGAAACCCACACGGGTAGGGTAGCAATATGGGGTTTTATATATTAATGGATGAGTTTGCAACGTTCATATGCACGACATATGCTCTTGAAAATGAGCAATATGTCATAGTCATTAGGTATTACTTTTCATTTAGGTCGCATGACACTACTCATAGATTTTATCAGTTTTATCTTATCACACAAGTAATTAATTATACATTCTAGGCAATTGCTCTATCTTCAAATTTCGAGAAACAGGAAGAATTTACCTTTTCATCAAAACGGCGTTTTAGCAAAGCTCGAACGTTTTCCTCGGCTCGGCTTCCATCACCAGAATTTTGGTGCAAATGCCCTCCTGAACTCGTAGCTTGACTTGTGGTCACCGCAAGAGTAATGATAAGACAGGAAACCACGGAAGCCACCGTCGCTACCCATTCGTTTCCCCTCAGGTATCCCATTTTAAGCACAAAATGACACTTTTATCCACAGCTGTGGGACTGGAGTGTAAAAGTTTACGATGCTCTTCTCGTGGATATATAGGCCACCCACGCTCACCCGTATTATTAGCAGCTGCCACAAATATAAGCACTCGCAAATGTCACGGCATATACGTAATATACGCCTTCAGATTCTTTTGCTCTTATAACCAAAATGCAGAACGCTGGCAGAAAATCCAGTGCCAATATGGGAAAATGGCAATTTCGCTAATGTCTTTTGCAATCGAGTGACAACAGTAATTAATAATTGTTTTTGTGGGAGATATTCACCTCAACTTTTTATGATTTTTACAAGAATCCGCTACGCTCTTGTGAAACAAAATGTTCTCAAATGACGTACACAGCTGGTGGCATTGACGATGATGATGACGATAAAATGATATCCCTTTTTTATTCGTTTGATTGTCCTATTCCAAGTATTTAATTGTTTGAACAGCTGCCTCGTTCCCACTCCACTTGGAGGCCTATTCCAGGAGTTGACCTTCCTGCCTGTTGTAATAACTAGCTATAATTTTATGTATAAAATATAATATATCTCCTAGTTTAACACAGAATATATATAATCATCAAACTTGGTGGTTTTCTATTTTTACTGTCCACTTTCCTCTTTTTTTACAACGTAAGTAGTAGCCTCCTTCAATCCCATAAATTCATAAAGCAGCTATGAAAATGGAACACTCACTTACGAAAACTTATTTATTACCTTTTTCGTCTTAAAAATGGGATTTTGTTTTAAAACTCTTTCCGCTGCAGTGCCTGTTCTGCAATGAATTTTCAAAATGTATTATACGCAGTCTGTCTTATTACACAATTTGGACAAAGTGGCTTTGTCTTTCGCCACAAAATCTGTGGAGTGAAACGGTATTAAATCAAAGCAGGGGAAAACACTTTCCTCTCTGAGATCCAGAGCACACACAAGACGTGTGTGTGTGGGTAGTAAAGTAAGTAAGGAGACCGGAGCAGGAGTTTGGTTGGATCTATAAATACTTTAAGTGATATATTTCTTGGATGGAGTAGACGGATCAGGAAAAAGAGCAGTTTTGGGGTGTCTGCTCCTTCAACTTATTTTCCCCTTTATTTCTCTAATTTACAGAAATATCCTGCGTCAGTAAGTGCTTTCTCTGAGATTTCCCCGCAAAATGGTTATTGGAAAAGAGGACGACGAGGTGGAAATGAGATGTTGAACTATACAAGTTTTTCTTTTCGGGGGGAAAGGTGAATTGAATGGGAGAATCTGTCGGTTAGATTTTTTTTTGTTCGCTGCTCCCTTCGATTTTTTTCTCCCTTATTTCGCGGAATGCCCGTTTTCCATACGTATATATAATAAAATGATATTGTGATATGGAAAATAAAGTGGCTGTTATTCCTCCTTCTCCACCTCCTGCTGGAAGTGAATGGTATGGGGGGTATGCTGCTGTCGCTTAGAAAATTGATGTGGTTGCCTTTCCACTTCCAGAGTGAATGGATGGCTGGCTAGATGAATGGAAATTTTCCTGTTAAGCTACACATTTTCCTACTCTGTTTTCGACGCAAACAGGAAGCACTCCACACAAAGTCCACAAACACGAAACGGTAGCAGTGTAGACGAATGCAAAAAAAAACTTTTATGTATATACCTAGTTTAGTTTTACCTTTTCAGTTCAGAACCCACCGTGTGCTTCCACCATGCCATACGCCAGCTCAAAGATCGTCGAGAGAGTGTAAAATTTTGTGACAGCTGTTGACTATTGCTTGGGAACGACTGTGCTCTGCTCCTGGTGGTAGTGAAAGGTAGCGAAAATGATGGTGAATACAATGTCAGACCTTGGTACGCCAGAGAAAATGTTCAACTTTTACTTCCATATGTGAGCTGGAGAACTGAGAACGGTTTTGTCCGTCTGAAAAAAGGAATAATATTCTGTGCAACATGAAGGAGAACGACTTTGACGTAGGAGCAACCAAGACATCCTTTTAATGTACGCAGGGAAAATCCGTATAGCTTTATGTATGCAATAAGCCAGCTCTCTTCTCCTTTTTCCTTTGGTTTGGGATATATAACACAAGGAATGAAAGGGAGAGAGAGAGAGAGGGAGAGAGAAAACTCTTTTTCCACCGTGAACCATTCACGTAGTACGGAAAAGAGTTTGTGCACGCGTATCTACAAAAAAATCCACTCTGCTGGTGGCTATGTTCAACTGTTTCCTTTATGTTTATAGATACAAAGTGTGTATATATGCATACGTGTTGCGAGCGAGGTACAAAATATATGTTACATTGTAGTTCCAACTCTGATACACAATTTTCTTGAGCCTTTTCTTGGGAAAAGTTTGTTATATCCGGTTGCTTGCCGAAATCCTAGTTGCTATTATTATGCATATACAATTGTGAGATGTGATAATAGCGAAATTCGAGGCAAGGACTTGGATATCACGAAACTAGGATGACTCTGTGGAGGGCAGGGAGGGATATGGAAGAAAGGTATAAGAAAATGAGAGTATTCTTTTTTTCTTTTTCTGGTCGAAGTCTCCACACAGTCACAATCTAAAGACATCTCTTTTTCGCTGAATATATGCACGATCGTATGCCCACGTTTCTCCATTTGTTGGAATGGCCTTTCACCATTTCATCTTATGTGAATGCATTACATTATATGTCCGTCCCAGAAATTCAGATCTTTTGGAGGTGCTACTAGCACTATGGGAGTAGCGGAGTACGGGCTTTTTTGGAGCTGCTGGAAAAGTCAGCTAGCAACTGTCTCCAGAATGCGAGGACAAGACATATTTTTTGAGATGAGGTTGACTTTATTATGAAAACATGGGGGTGTAATGGAGGCACTTTAGTGGAATAACATTGAGCTGGATTTGCTCCAACTATTCTTTCAATTCAATGAAGGAATGGGGATGAAAGCGCTGGGTTGTGCTTTCATCGCGGAACTTGTGTGTACATATTTACTTTGACTGCTAACGTTTGATAGACGGAAAGCAACGCATTTTGACAACTTACAACGTCAAATAAACATGTAAAGTATGTTGGGCTGGTTTTACTTTGGCAGTTGTAGGCGACGTGAGATTTACTTTAGATGCCTGAAAATCAGAATTTGTAAAATAGTTGCATGTGAAACACCATGAAATGAGCATGAAACAATTGTGTCGACATAGATTGATTGAATAACAGGTTTAACTGGATGAAATACAGTGCATCAATGAATGCCCCTATGTTATGCACAATTATTTGCTATATATATTCCTCCGATGCCAGCTTTGTATCGAATCAAAAATGAAAAAGATTAATGCATTCCCTGATCCCCTCCGTTTTTGCAACGTGACGAGAAAACGAGAAGTGAAAAGTGAAGAGAGGAGTAGAGCGGGCTAAAGGTCTCCGGCGTGCTCCCTTTCTAATTTTGGCACAGGATCAGAAAGGAGGAAAAAAGTGGTGGCTCGACTAGGCACTGGAAAAATGTACTTGTCTTGGCAGATCTGAGGTGAAATGAATGTCGGTGGCTTTTCGTAGGCGGACAATATTTTTGCTTACTTTTCCTTTTCACATCCGTTGCAAGAAGGATATTATGTGGAATTGAATAACGTAGTAATTTAGTGACGGCTTAAGTTGCAAGTTGCAATGCCAAATGCCTGCGTTGCTCACTTCATAAAGGACCGTTACCGTTGGTAGTTGTAGAAAGGAAAAATAAATGTATTCTGGCCAGTACCACCGTCATGGACTTGAAATGAAGTGATAAATAACTCACAGTGCTCGAGGTTTACACACAAGTTTTAAATTGATTTTTCTCCATAAAGCACCTAATTTTCTGTGCCCTTCTAATTTATTCCTTGGATTTGTATTTAAACTAGAATGCAAACAACATGACACGGGTAGATGTAAAAAAAGAATAATACCAGGATGCTTTTTATATGATATATGTACAATTTACGTAAATGGCATTTTTCGCCTTGGAGCAATTCATGTACGTGCTCCATTTTCCCTTATCCCCGTGTATACGTATCCCGTGTTAGTCCTCAACCACACACTTTCTCATTTTCTCCATGCAAAACTCACTGGAAACTACCCAGCCTGTACAAATATATATTCATATTCCCTCTTGAAAGCTTATATAAGCAAGCCTGAGAACAACAGCGTTTTCCGCCTTTCACTGGTTTGCATTCACATTGGTTTCTACTTTTACTTCGTTACTTCTCAACCAGCACGTTCCCCATTCTCCTAGTTAAAACAAAAACTCGGCATCCACAGGCTGGTGAGCAGCCAAAGAAATAAATAAATGAGCAACTTTTCATGATTCATTTGACCCAATAAAAGAGCGTCTGTGAGAACATGGGGAAGAGAGAGACTTGTGTTTTTAAGCACACCAGTTAGTATTCCCCGAGAACTCATGGTGAGAGCCATTTGTTAAAACTGTCTCTGTTGAATTAAAGCCCGGCAGCGGTGGTTGTTGTTTAGGAAAAATGACCTTTTTTAGAATTCATGGGGCATCCCAGACTTCATTTTAATTGGATTTAGGGACCATCCTCGGACCAAATGAAGGCTTGCATGCAAAACATTTTCTCTCCTCTCTGGTCCCCCTAAAAATACAAGCAATTTTACGTGTCCGTCCGCCCGTCTACGTATTCTACGTGTGGGCTGTGCGAAATTCCCAAGAGGAAAAACACAACTGGTAAATAAAAAGAACAGGAGCAGCAGTAAGGCAGTAATATATGTGTGTGATAGGAGAGTCACATCAACATTTTAGGTGTTCATCCATAAGTATTTTGTGTTGTTATTGTTTTCTCCGCTGTTGCTTTCCCACTAAAATTCAGCTCTACATTATATTTTATCACAATCACACTGGGAACCTATATAGTCGAGACGTAGTGAAGTATTAGGTACACCTAAAGCATACCATGGACGACTCTCAAGGCACCCGTAAATTATTCCAGATGAGATCAGAGGCTTTTCGTGGTTTAGCTTTTGAGAGTATGTGACTCTTTTTGTACGCTAGTTAAACAAGTATATAGTGATACCAATACTGTAATACTGTGAGTATTTCGCTAGGAGAGACATGTATAAGGATCTTTACAAAAAAAAGTACATTCAATGTACCGGATAAATGCGGAGGGAAAAGGTGATGGGGTGTCTATGAGAAGCAAAGTGGATGAGAGAAAATAAAATTCCATTATGTTTCATTCCCCTTATTCCTTTGCTATTATTTTGATGACACTTGAGAGATTAACAAATGACCTTGTGGCAAGAACAAAAATGAATATAGAAAAAATGAAGCAAAAAAGGGATGATGCATTGATGCATAGGAATAGGTAGAATAAAGGCTGGCAAAATTTGGAAGCAAGTTTGACCCGTTGGCTTAAATGTAATTATTCTTTAGTGAGGAATATATACGGGAAATAAAAAAGGAAAGTTAGTTTTTTTAAGTGAATTGTTGACACACACAGTTCTGAAGAAGCAGGGAGTAAAAGAGGAAGGAAGTCGGAACGGAAATAATAGAACTGTCTACATGAAAGTAATAGTCTTTTTTCGAGTTTGTAGTCTTTTTTTATTATGCTCAGACTTTAGAATGGATATGAGCACAAAAAAAAGTTTAGAGTCGTCGCTAGTGTATTCGATGTGTGTGTTACACTTATTGAACAATTTTATTTGTCTGTTGGAATTCCAGTCACAAGGAGAGGAAAATGCCAAAGTGAGGATGGATGTTATTTTTTCTCCTGTGCTCCGTTGTGTGTGCAAAATAAAATTTATGCCAATTGCCGAATTCCTTGGGAGTTTTGCTTGGAATATCAATGAAATTCGAGAAACATCCTGCTCCTATAAATCTGCGAGGGTGGAATAGAGAAAGTAAGACGAGTGCAGGAATCACATGCAGGGAATATTGTAAAAACGTTTTTGGGAGACTGTGGTATCCAGAAAAAAGGGATAATATACGGGAGAAAGGGCTTCCATCCACGCTGCTCCATCCTTGAATTCGGCATGTGAGCTTTTGAAGGGTCTGGTTCATATGGGGAGAAATTCATGGAACATAAGGTTTTTAGATTGCTTGATGCTGATGCTTGAGAGTGGCTTTAGTAATATTTTTGAATAGTACACTGGCACATGCACAGGTGTTTAGCGGTTGAATGAAAAAATTAATTAAGAAAAATTTCAAAGAAACGCGAAAGTGGGATTTCCATTTCCATCTGGTAGAGACTTGGAACTGTTATTCAAAACGTAATACTGGCTTTTTCCTTAATTGGGTGCGGACTTGATCTGAAGCAAGAAGAAAGTCGACATTTTTTCTCCGTGCTATAATAGTGCTATATATATAGTATATCATTTTGGTCTTTGTATCCATCTCCGATTCATATTACCAACCAGCGTGAAAGCAGTGTCTATGTGTAAAAATGATAGGTTGTCTCACCCCAAAATTACATGCAGGAAAAACTTTTGGAGAGCCCACATCTTGTTGATGACGTGTGTTCAAGAGACGAAATAAAGATCGATTTTACAGAATTCAGAAGAACCCATAGCCCCACAGCTAAATATAACCGTT
>JAANSN010003645.1:0-17751 GCA_036850665.1 Dicranocentrus wangi | reverse complement strand
TAACGCTGAGATCTTGGATTATAATTATTATCAGTGTTATACAATTCGCCATACAATTGAAGCCGAAATAACTTGTTCTCCTGAGTCAATTCATATTCAACCTAATACATTAATTCAAAAGTCGAATGTAAGAAATGCAATTGCGTGAAGAGAAACCGGCAGGTATTTTATGCAAACGAAGTTTCACAATTGTCGTATGATCTGCGAATATCTATCAGATAAATTTCTCTTAACTTAATTTCTCTGCACTTTCGCAGGCAGACAGACTAGACTTTAGAGAAAGAAAGACCATTGTAGTAGTACAAGTACAATATAACATTCAACATACTTTACACATTTAAACCCTTTTCTATTGCTCATGATGGGTAGAGAAAAAGAGTGTGATCATTCAACTGATAACCCCTGGGCTAGAAAAAAAAACCCTCATCAATTTCAAGCTAAACTTGGCACACAATAACAATTAGCGAGTAAGCATTAATATAAATGCAGGAAGAGGAGTTCTAACGGCAAAAAAAAGTTAGTCGCTTACAACGCCAAGTTTCACAGTCATTTCTTCCCTAATCACAGGAAATCCCAATACTGCTCTTGACCCTTAACAAAAACTATTTAGATCATGTTATCAGGTGGACGGGGCAAAAAATCTATAAACCTTCTACATCCGCCCCGTGTGCATCCCACAATGTTTGTTGGAGCATGGAATATGCTCATCATTTCAAAATGGTCTACGATGTTCATAATTTTGATTGACGGTACTACCACATTCCGCATAAAAACGCAATTTCCCTCTTCCTAAATATCTTCTCGTTCCACGGCGCAGAACACTAAAACGGCATTTACTAGCAGGTACAAAAAAATAACTACCTAATATTTTTTACTTAATATTTTTAGCTCCACGCTCCCATACCGCCAACTCGTATGAAATTAGAAAAACGATAAGAAGCTAGCCATCACATCAGACAAAGAAGAGAACACATGCGCATAATATTTGTACACCTCATATTAGTAATGTAACAACGCCATTTCCTGTCGAACAATCTTCAAAGTAGTAGTTCTCGTTCTCACAGAGGGTGAATTGAGGAGTTGAGTACAATTGTACAGTGAGTGTGTACACAACAAAAAATAAAACTACAAAAAATATGCTATTAGCTGCCAAGGCTGTTATGACTTTGGGTTCTTCTTACTATCTTAATAAAGGTTTTAAGGTAAAAAAAAAGTTGAGGTTTTAGGTATTATTCCTCCTTTATCATTTAACATTAACCATTTCACTTCAGTCAGATTCAGATGCTTCTCAGATTCGCTATATAATTTTCACCTTGTAATTTATATTTTCTTTTCTTGTAAAACTATAAACAGCTAACCTTACACTGTTGTAGTGCAGCTACTGCTGGGCACACTCATTTATTTCGCTTTATCAATGCCACTGTTAACTAAACCATGATAATAATTATGATCATTACTGTCCTGCTTGATGTACAACAACAGACGCATGTGTAATATAGCCACAAAAATCATTATAGAATCGCGTAATGACGATGAAATTGTTGTGTTCTCTCCTAATCATCTTCAATCTTGAGAGCTCTAGTCATTTTTTTCACTATTAAATATTATGATATGATATGATAAACATAAAATGATTTGGCAAAGGTGCTGCTGCCAGAAAAGGGTATTTTGAGAGTTTAAACAATTCGAAATTAGAATCTGATACTGAAGAAGGTTCATCCCGTCCCATATGACGTCATTCAATGAATGAATTTTGTACGCCTTGATGCACCCACTTCTTCCGTATTTTCTCAAGTCTCAAGTCACCCGGCAATTCTTGGTAAAACCTTAGACTCAGACAGTCGAATTTTTTTTGTAGATTTTCTGTCAAAAATTAATTTATGATGTGGCAGTTATCTGGAATATTGCCAGTGTGAGTGAAGTTAGAGTTCGACTTTCTGTTTTACATATATGTATTTTTGCATAGGTGAGCTAGCTTATTGATGCTTGATCATCTCTTTCACAACGAGGGGCTGGGATGTGACAAAAAAAAGTTGATTTCATACAAACGCAAACCTACCAGACTAGCTTAACGAATGCTACGTTACCCGTGGACATGGTTTTGTCTACGTCTTCTTGCACAATCACGTTTCTTCGATTTTTTGCTCTCTGTCTCGTAATCATCACGCTATATATCCCTAGTAATATGCAGTGTAACGCCTCAATCACTCAAGTCAAGCCACACATATGATTAAGCCTATTGTGTTTTGCGTTATGTTGATGATAATAATGGTTAAAAGAAACCAGTTCCATTCCAGCCCACTGTAACATAACAGTTGTTGTGTTGTTGGTAGAAGGTAAAAGTTTGAGAGAAAAAAAAGTCGCAACTTACGCTTCCCCATGTCCGAGATCAAAGAAGGAAGAAGCATGATGACTAAGAACGGATGAGGATGAGGACGACGTTCCTCCCGGTTTACTTGTTAATCCAGACCCAGAACCGGCAGCTCCACCACTATGTCCCAAATGCGGTGGTTCACCTCTCATCATCCGCATCAAAATCCCTTCACTCATACTCTGGAACTGACTTGCAGCCGCAGCCGCACTCGAGCTCTGATGTGCTTTTGGTATTAAGGGTCGCAGTTTATTTAGATTTTTCAAAGCTTGCAAATTATGCAGGGCAGAGGCTGTCCCACCGGAGGATGTCATTGTCATTCCGGAGCCACTGGATATAGGCAGACCACCGAAAGCACTGGCTGTTAGAAGGTTGGGAACGTGCTTGATTTCTAGCGCCGAGTGGGGTGACGAGTGATGGGATCTCCGGTCGCCACCACTGTGAACACTGTATGACTCATCTGACTCGCGCAGGGAGACTTCTGGTTGGATCGACATTGAGAATGGGTGATCATCATCGTCATCATCATCATAGTCACCACCACCCCCATTACTCATCATTTCATCACGGTCATCCCTATCATGGTCTCCTAACATCATTCGTTGATGATCATTGTGGTCCACCAAATTTAGAGCTCCTTGGTCATTCTCTGCAGCTGCGGCAAGTCTTGATAGCGAAATTAGTTGAAGGGGTTCCATGCTACTACTTTGGTTACTCTCTTCACCACCGGAACCCATCATGTCTTCACTGTGTATACTGCCACCTCCCACCGAGCGGGACATGGGTCGCTCCCCATTATTATTATTGCTGCTATTATTGTCATTGTTATTGTTATGGGAAGGGGAACCACTTCCTATGCTGGCTGAAGACCCTTTGCTCTTACTTATGGAGTCCCCGTTTTGATCTTCATTTGCTCCCGGTGTCATCCTCGACTCGTCTTGAGCATCATTTAGTGAACCTCTTTTTGAAGATGATTGCTGCTCTGAAATGCTGTCGTCTCCGGTATTGTTATTGTTATTATTATTACAACCTGTGGAGTCGCCAGGAGGGGCGGAACGCTTTATGCCGTGGTTTATGGGAGATGGTAAAGATGCATTTGAGTTTGCTGGTGGTAATGCTACGTCAAGATCCTAAATTACAAAATTAGTTTAGAAAGCAAGCCGTGATGATGCCATGATATATGCTTTGTAATGCACAGGGTACAGTAGTAGTACTAATAAATTTAGATACCTCATTCAGCTCAAAATCCATTCCTTTGATTCGGAGCAGTTTCGCTGTGGCCAAAAATGGTCTGAGAGATCGTCGACTGATTTTAATTTGACCCTCGTAAATAAATCTGAGGAGGTTGCCCATATCGATGGAGCTCACTTGTGGCATGCAAATCACAGCGTGTTGAGAAGCTGGCACGCTCTGCGCAAATAAATGGGGAAAAATCAATTTTGAAAAGTTGACTTGCATAATTTCGTAGCTAGTGCCACTGTGACAAAACTACAAATGCAGAGTAGCATAAAGAAAGAAGCAGGGATGAGCAGTCGACCACGTATTTCTGGTAAGATGAGTAGTACCACCACCACCAGTGCCAGTGAGAGTTAGGCGAGGTATCAATGTCAAGTGCTCCCATTGCGAAGCCATTTTTTCATTTTTATGTTCATCACATACACATTCATCTAGTAAGTTAGCAATGTTTATTTTAATGGGTGCAAACTCACCTCAAGAATACTCCTAAGGTAAGAACTACTCGCGGACAGAAGGAGTTTGTGAGCTTTGAATATCTTGTTATCAGCAACGATCGTAGTGTCCACAAATGCCTCCTCTCGGTACAACGATGCCATGGAGCCCAGTAGGGCTGACCTCTGCGCATCCCAGCGCAGGTTGAACAGTGCGTCTTCCCCCATCATCTTTCTAGAATATCACTCGTCCTGTGCAACTGCAACTCTGCGAATAAAAAAGTATAAATGCCAAAATGAAAAAAGGGTATAAACAGGTTCAACAAAGGTTGTAAATGATAGTAGTAATAATAGAGAGATAGCAATTCCTCCGTCTCGTTCATACTTAATATCAAATATACATAAAATGTTGCCATCTAGTCATACATATTGTTCGATTTAACTATCATTATGCATACTAGAACAGTGTTCAGTTCTATCAAAAATTTTGCGATCCAAATCACGTTCGTTCACCCATTCCCAGTTTTTCCACTTCAGAAGAAGGTCTTTACCACATCCCTGCCTGATATCAAAGATGTAATGATATGATGAGGACAACATAGGCAATTAATCTTGATCCCTCCCAAAAATGCTGGCAAAAATGAAGAGGAGTCATTTTAGCGATTTACAACAATGCGATGAATGAAGAGTAACAATAAAGTGGACACTGTTCCCCACTCCATACCACCATCATGTCCTTTTCTTTCTGCTCATTTCTTTTACACGAATGATCCTCATTTTTACCTGAATGAAGTGTTTCTCCGTTCCTCCTCTTTTAAACTATCCATTTTACTCATTAACTGATGCCCCATGCAGCGCCCAACTCCTTTCGGTTCTTGCATGTGGACCAATCATAACAATAAATTTCTAAAAAACTTCTAAAAAATCCCGTTTCACCCGTAGATCCATGCTGCGCCGTGCATTCTGATGTTGCCCCTTTAGCAAACTACACCACAACCACACTAATTAGAAATCATATTTTCGAAAAAGAAAGGTGCTCATTCCTTTTTCTTACAGTGCAGCCCCTAGCCTCAATAAATAAAGTCAATCAAAACTGAGAAAAGTCAACAGTCTATTGAAACAAGCCATATACATTGTAATTCATACGCTGGGAGGGTAATCATTTCTTGAATTTGAAATTAGAATTGTGAATTGCACACTTTGAAATTGATACGAAATCACAGCGTTGAGAGTTTACAGCTCAATTTTCCAAATTGTTATTTTCGCTACTGGGGATGCAAATCTCTCTGCACGATATTTTAGATGCGTTTGCCATTTGCATTAGCATATATGAAGTGGGAACAAACCGGAATTAAAAATTCGACTAAAAGGCTAACGGTCATGTACTTTTGTAGTTGTGTGTGTGTACTCCGTAAGCTGTTCGCACATTCGAAGCGCTGATTTGCACCTTTTTAAATGCAACCTCCGTATAATAGCAAATAGCAACTATCAATATCCAGCTTGGCTTACGGTATACCCGAGTTTTGTACATACACTCCACTGTTCGCTGCTACAACACTTAAAACGACACTCGCAGTAATAATGGATAACATGTCTTTGTTCGCCTTTTCTCTTCTGTTAGCAAGTGTAATTACTTGCTTGTCCTCTCTCCCACTTGTCTCTTCTTAAAACAATCATTTTTTAAAGAGTAAGCTAAAAACCGGATGCGACGACCCACTCTGCCTGAAAACTACTACATGAAGAGTGTACGACATGCATTTCTGCACGACAAGGATGCGTGCCGTCGTGAAGAAGATCAAGTTAAAAACTCATTTGGTTTCACCTTTCCTCACTTTTTTCGTTAAATTAATTGAAGCACACTTTGCCATCTTAAGCGAAATGCAACAGCCACCGTCAGCTGCCGCCACTTTATGGCATTTATTACCTCTTTTTTGTTGACATTGACATAATGATGACACTTGAGAAATTTATACTGGCTAAATTTAAATCAGGTTAAAGTGGACTACAAAACACGGAATAATTAAGAGGGCCAAGAAGAAGAATAAATTAATCAATAGATGCCCAGTGGCAAAAAAGTTGACTTAATTTATATGTCTCCTATCCTATGCCCGTCTTCTTCTTTCATTCTCGCAATTTAAATTAACGGTGTGTGCATTCTAGCAATTAACCAGTCGACCAACCCATCTGATGTAGGTATTTCCCAAGTGCATTTAACTCAATTAATCATTCAAAGTCAATTCGTGCTCTGACTTCGTTATCTCCTTATACGAATTCATGTGCAGTGTGGGTACAGTCCTGCACGGAGCACACATGTACATGTACATATATTTCCCTTCTTGTTCATTTTTTTACACGAAACCTACAATTACTTTGTTTGTTCCTTACAGGTGGGATTGTTAATTTATTTATACGAACAACGTAGGTTTCTGCAAAATTGGATGATTACTAGTGGTGGGGGAAAAATCATGCAAATACAATGTTGTACGGAAGGATTCCAATTTACAATTAGAAAATACCATGAGCAAGCGTGACAGGATGTTTCTTTTTATCACAAGACGGTGAGCGAGTGAGTGCAAACAAGGAACACGCGGATTTGCATTTTATGATGGGATATGAAGGAAAAGAGGCTAAGCGATATAATTCCATCGCGGAAAAAAACGCGGAGAAAGATGTTCTTACGCGGAGTGTTATCTGAAACGAATGCCCCCTGTATTATCAGACTTGGGCAGCAGCAAATTGCGATACAAGAATAGTTGTTCTTATCAATTGTACCATCATCATCAACAACATGAAAAAACGTGTACAACCACCGGAAGCAACACATCAAAAGAGTTGTAGTGTAGGTATTTATGCTGTATGATAATGATAAGTATGACAAACTGTAGTATTTTAAACACTCTCTTTCCTTACTATATATATATTTCGTTCATGAAATTGCAACTTTGGCTCCAGTCCTGCCTGACGCCACAACCGGCTGAGTAAGTTTGCTACGTAAAAATTCAAAGATAGTCTGTTTCTGTTTAAATAACAGTGAATAGTGCACACTTTAGGAAGAGAAGGAGAGCCTCACGTAGTTTCCACGATGGCCTACATAGCGATATTTCAACATGCCCAAATAACAAACGACGGAAACTCGGAATGCAAATATCCTCCGCATTACAACAAAAAATCACTTTCTTACCTTTTCAATGATGAAAGGATCTCAATTCTCAATTTTGTTATGAAGTAGAAACTAAAAATGGCTAGGTATATATACACGTTAAATGGAAATCTAAGATGAAATGGCTGCTGGCTGGTTTAGTTCACGTTTATAGAAATATATTATGTACTTGTTGTGCACCACTGAATATGAGGTAAGAGTCGTAGTTTGCTCGTCGTAAACGGATTATTGACTGCTAGTCATAGTTAGAGCTTCAGATACTATATAAAATCTAAGTGGTTATTGTAACAGAGTGTAACTCTAAGTACACCGACTCCGTACACAATAAGCCTCTGTTCTGGAATCTACGTTTCTCTTTTAGTGTCCTACAAGATAAGCACGAAAGCAACGAATCATATAGAACAAGATAAAAAACGAAAAATGTCCGACTTGTGTATCTAAAAGCAGGCGAGAAAAATACAAGGTACATATATAGGAGGGGGAATAGGTGAGCTGACGACTACTGATAAAAGCTACAAAAAATTTTTTTGAGTGAGATTACGTATTTAGTTCATCACAAATAATATTCTTGTAAATATGATATTATGCTATGGAATGAATAATGAAGTGCATTTACTCTCCTCGGATCATGTATAAACTAAAAGCGGAGACAAGACAGCTATCACTTGTTGTGTGATGATTGTGCATTGTAGATTACCAATTTTGTGCGACATGTGAATAATAAGCTAGAGACTACCAAATACCTCTTGGAATTGTAATTACCTCAGCTAAATAATATGAAATCACCTTGTTGCAATTATTGTTTGCTCACTTTTGCTCTTTACTCTTGTACAATCGTCCCCTACAGTCATCGGGTTGGGATAGCTTTGAATACATCAGATTATGTAAAAATGGTGAATGACAAATGTACCTTAAATGCTCTTCCTCTCTGGAACTGGATGTAACACTATCATTTTTTTATATGATGATAGCTGAGTATTTTTATGGCTTGACAGTTATGCTGCTGAGTTTATATACGTATACACATATGTAGCACACGTAAAAAGATCCTCTATATTTTTGCTGACTTATAATTATTCCCAGATATTATCTGGAACAGCCAGGTAGGCCACCGGTCTTATCAAAATTTCACTCGGAAAGGTACATAAACGCTAGGCAAATCTCTTGTGAGGTACAGCAAATCGCCGCGTGACTAAATAGATGTGTTCGGACTATAAGGTTTGCTCAATCAAAGTCCTAAAATACAATGGGTTCGTTGACGACTACGTGATACATGGAGTCAAGTGTCCTCGAGAGGAGTGTTAGCGTAGCGTTACCTCGTTCCAGAAAGAGAATTGAGGTTTGAAAAATGAACTCATTGCTCGTGTACACCAACCAAATCCTATCCTTGTTTGGTCATTTTGCTATTAGGTAACGAAAAATATAATAAGGTGTCTTAAACCACGCCATCTAAATCCGAAAAGTAACCAATTCGTGTGAAGGTGTATCTAATATCTATATTTACACTGGGTGACCGTCTGACATAGATCAGCAACCTGTAAAGTCATCAATATCTCATCTGGGTGATTTGTTACATCATAAAAACATATTTATGGTTGTAGTATGATGATGAGCTCCCGAACAAGATTTAACAAGTGCACTGACTCTAAAGTAATTTCCCCCGACTGCACTGTGTAATGATTCCCCCGCCCCATCTCAACTCAATTTATTACCATCCTAGCAAATAGTAGTCCTAATTTCTGGTTCTTCTACGGTATCGTGTATGCAGAATAGGTATATCAACTATGGAAATGTACCGAGGGACTGAATAAGCTTCAAATGATAAGGAAAGTGCCAACATCACCGATTATCAACACCTGCTCTAATTTTAGTGAGCAAGACGCACTTAAATACATTGGAAATGGAGTCAGTTTTGATCATATTCATCCTCTAACTCTCGTCTACACTGTTTGTGAAAAAAAGAAGAGTTTTCGTATTCGTTTTCTTTGTTTCAGTGTAAATCTAACAATGCGCAATGCCCGGTAGCAGGACTGATCACGAGTTTTTTTTCACAAACAGAGCATGTTTTTCATTTTACTTATCACTCGTACAATTATCCTTTATCCACCACAAAAATTATTTTTCATTGCATGTCTATAACAGATAACAATTTACGCAATTTGATTTCCACGTATATATGCACATACCTCATACGTCTAATAAGCAAGAAGACCTCAAATCAATGATCTCCTTTGCAATATCCAATATATTCGTTGGCATTTTGATATACAACAACGTTTAGAGCTCAAATCATACAAGACGAGACTACGAGACTAAAGGCTAGAGGGATGTGGAAGAGAGGACATTTCATTGAACATATTTTTCCTTCATTGATTCTACTGATCTAAAATAATACCGACGTAATGTGCTATAAACATTCTTAGTTGAACAAATTAAGACGGAGATTCTCCAGTCTGGATTTGAATGAGTTCATAAGCAAATGCTGCTGCCTTCAAAATTGTATTCCACATTTTTTCTGCCAAGATATCAAAAGTAGTCTATCAGTCACTTCGTCGTCATCATCTCATCATCAACCTGAATCTCATTACATAAGCAACATATATAAAAGCTTATAATTGATTAGTTATAAACTGGGCTAGGCTAGAATGAAATGAATCTGATCCTGACGACAGTAGCGGACTACGTGGAAACTAAATTCGTTCTATTCAAAACACTATCTCATTTTGCTTCTTATGGTGGCTGACGTGAAGGGATAAATGTGAAACTGAAAACTAACACGATGATAACAGATAAGCGTGAATACTTATTGCTTAGATTGCTCAGTTTAGTTGAATCAAGGATGAAGCTGATGAACTCAAAACGATTGATTCTGTCTGTGTCAGCAAGAGCCGCGTGGCCTCTTGATGACGATGGTGGTGATGATGCACAATCGAGTTCTAAGATCAACGTCTACTTGTGTCTACTTGCCACACATCATATTTTACAGTTGCAATGCAATACAGTGTCATCCACAAAATGACCATAGTTCTTCATAGACACAGTCCGACTGACTAATCATCTGAATGAAATCAGGGATTTTGTCAAACTTATGCATGCGATGCGGACTATGCGGAGTGGAGGGTAAAAAAAAGTGGAGCTTCTGGAGGAACATGACTGGAGCGAAATGTGCTTCTTCTTTCACATTTACATACAACCATATATGTTAATATGCTATGTATTTTCTTGCTACTACACATTGTGATATAGTGTAATTATATTGTGTACATTGTACATAAAAGAGCAAGTGGGCTAGCGAGATCACTGGAGGTCACAGCCAGTAAAAGCCGAATCAAGACGTTTTTTAGTCTATCGCCTTTCTGTACATGTTCTACTAGAAGTGAAGTGCCTTGCCTCACCTCGTCGATTCACCACATCACCACAGTTTAATGACTTTCAAACATATAAAGCAAAATAATAAATTTTTGTTTATCATGTTCCAGTCCTACTTTTTGAGTTTAATGCAGCAGGTCATACGCCATCGAATCAGGAAACTACCAGAATCAGCAAGCAGCCATGTGAGAAATTGACGATAGTCCCTTTTAGTAACATTAAATTGGACGCAACGACGCAGCGGGTCAATATTCAATTCGTGTCCACAACTTTATTAAAACGATTTGGATTGGATGGAATATGCGGAATATTATATGTATATGCTTTCTTGCTAATCTTACATGAGATTCCTATGGCCCACCACATCGAACTAGTAATAATATCAGCTAATATAATGTTAAATTATGAAAATCTAAAGTATTTTTTACTTACATTGCCTTGTAATTTCGAGCTCATCAAACCAATCGGCCCTTCTCTCTCTCTGTAATCGCAATCTTCCACTTTCAGAAAAACTCCAATTCCGCCGTCCGCTATTATATATACCACTGGTTACAGTGGTGTAAATGATGAATAGTTTTTGTTTTGGCTTGTAAAAATACAATGTGTAAAGTATTTTGTTGTATTAAAAATATTCGATACTCTTCTCACAAATTGAACACGACTATAATGCACTTGTGAAAACCATAAATGTCAAATCTTAATTATTATTGCATACTGCCTATTAAAACAGTTCACATTGTTGACACCGCTCACGAGTAGTCAGGCACGGAAGTACTTCAAAAATAACTTGTAATAATAAGCGCACTCCAATGACGGTAGAGAAATCACCCATTTCCTACTTAACTTGTTGGACACAATCCCTTCGATTTCAGAACTCAGGTCATGCTTCACTCTAAAAAAAAAGTAATCACGCTATATCGCGGCGAGTAGTAGTGTAAATTGTTGTAATTGTAAATTATCTCTGGTACACGTAATTGTAAAAATCAGAGTAAATATTCCGTTAAAGCAGCATGTGAGCATGTGTAAATGATGATGGGATATCGAAGAAAAANGTAAAAATCAGAGTAAATATTCCGTTAAAGCAGCATGTGAGCATGTGTAAATGATGATGGGATATCGAAGAAAAACTTATTGCAACGTTGAAGCCTTTTTTTGTTTATAAAAACAGGGTTATTAGTACTTTTGTATGTATGGTAAACCCCTTTTGAAGCTACAATTAGCAGTAGTAGAGAAACGAAGGGAGAATGAAAATGTTTCTCAAGAAGCATGAAATGGAGTTTGGTTATCAAAACTCCGGTTTAGAGAAAAGCTCTTGTGATTCTTGATAGGCTAAAAACAAGGCTGCTTGTCATTTCGTAGCTGCAATATTAGATGCCTGTTGCGCGTGGTACTGAGTAGAAGGATAGCTGTGTGGAGCTGGTGCATCATCCACTCGCATCGTCATCAATATCATATATAGCTTTTCTTGTTAAGTTAAACAACGAGGACACCATGATAAGCCTTCACTGCACTACATCCTTTTACAAGCTCTTCTTCTCTCTATTACTTAACCAACGAAGGCAAAAAATACGTGTGACAACGAACGATTAAAAGACTTTAGCTAATATTTGTAATAGGACGATGATGATGTACTCGTTTTCTCCTTCTGAATATTTTCTTTGCTTGCTATGATAGGAGCAGCAGGAGCCTCTCAAAGTAGATATTTATACGCAGTGGATCACCCTAAAAATTATGAATCTTGTTGAAATAACAGCCAGCAAAAACAAGTCCACACTGCTGCTGCGCGTCGTCGTCGTTTTTAAAGTGAAATGAGGTCAGAGGTCATGTATCGCCCATCATCAGCATCATCACTTTATGACCAAGTTGCAGTATTACAATATCTTTCCTTCATGTAGTCCGTTTTATCGGTCAATTCGCATGTTCTCAAGTGCTCATGCTAATCTGAATGCGTGTGTAATATTGGATATCTGCATCAGAGAGAAGAAGGCAAGAAGATTGGGATTGGAAATTTGCTGAATTTGGGCCGGAAATGCACTAGTTTCCTGTATTGCTCACGTATTATATGCACCTCAGCAGCGTGTGTTGCGTGGTGTGGTTGCAGGCTGAAATTGCTGAACTGACAAGAAAGGCAACTCTCGTCTCATTTGTCACTACTGCACACATGCACATGCGTTGCTGTCACAAACAAACAAAAAATCTCTATTGCACTTTTTCGCTGTTCTGTGTGTGAGTTTATGTAAATCAACTTCCATACAAACAGATCAGGATTTTGGATAAGGTATAATAAAAATCAATCATTGAAAATCAAGTTGGCCGATTGCACCTTTCACAAAATGTTTTTCACCTAACTCGAGTCAAGATGATCGAAATCCCTTTCTAGCACTAACTGTAAATTTTTGGGAATATCACATTCAAGATGAAAACATATAAGACGTAGAAAAATCAATGAAATGACGCAGTTCACATCACAAGAAGACACCAGTTCAGAGAGGATGCAAATTCTTTGTTTTTGAAATCTAATAGAAATATCATTTGTACAAGCCTATAGTAGTTGCACAGAGAAAAAGGCTTAGAAAAACTACGTCATGTTGGTGATAGTGATTGCTGTGCCAGTGGTACGTAGTGGTTCATGGTAGTTGTAGTACGCAGAAAAGTGAACTGCTCACTCAGTCCACGAATCAAGCTGACTACCACAAGAAGAGCGAAGAACAACAGCAAAAGTGGCAATGGAAAAGTCTTAGAGTTCAAATAAGAATATATATAAAGTAATAATAATAATAATATCTAGGCCTTGTTCTAAGAATTTCGTTTTATAGATTCATCATGAATCGTCGTCCTTTAGTCAGCAAGCATGCAGCTTCTAAGTAGCAATAGCAAATAGCATGATATCAAGCAAAGCAAGGCTCAGAATAAGAAAAAAGAGCGGAAAAGGATTTTTCTTGCATCATGATCCCATGCATATCAGCTTCGTGTCATGATGATATTATTACTAATACTAGTCATATGGGTATTCTTGGCGAGTTAGGGTACATGCATGGTAAAAAAGGAACGTTTGCTTTGCTGTTACATAGGTATATATATATATGCGTTTAGCTCGTACATACACCAAAAAAGATACATATATTATGTACACAACACAGAGAGCGAAGAAGTGTGTTTTGTGTACATGTGTGTGTCTGGCTGGCTAGTTCGCTCGTCTTGTTTTTCCCTTTTCTTCGTCTTCTTCAAGCATTGCTCTTTGCCTTCTTTCCCCTGCTCTCATGTGAAGCATAATGAACTCGCTGCTGCTAACACAAGGAATAATATGTACCTTGTAAGGTTCTAAATATCAATCCATTCACTATTTGCTTCAAAACTCATCCCTCTATCATCTGCACATATTACATGCACATACACAACATTTAACTACATTATATGACACGATGCAAATGATGCAATATTAAAAAGTACTTTTTTTGCTCCTTCCATAGTCTACATGTGCTGCTGAAGGCTAGGTACATAATAGAGTCTCGGTATTACCGTACTGCACAGGGTTCTTCTCTTCGATCGTCGTGGTGTAACGCTAAAAGGAAATAAAAGGCATACAAGCATAATCTTAAATCTTGGACGATGTTGAATTGACTTCTTCTAAATACAGCCAAGTGAAATGCCAATAAATGGTTGTTTGTTGTGGGCAGCAAAACTGTAGAAGGGGAAGATTAGACATGAATAGATTCTTTATTAGATGAGCTGGCTGGGCTAAAGAGGAGACCACTTGTTCTCCTAGCATGAAACATCCCTGAGTGAGTCTGCACACTGCATCGTAGTATATATAATAATAATACGCACCTCTCTACATGGCTTAAATCGTAGTAACGTAATAACCTGTTGGTTGGTTAGTCATCTTCATCGCAATAAAGGAATCTATTAGAATTTTTGCGATTGACTGATATCAAAAGTACTGAGCAGAGCTAAAGCGTAAATGTAACAACGTCGTACTCTAAGCTTTTTCCTTTCATTTTTTCAAACACACACGTCCTTTTTTATTTTTATTTTATGAAAGGGGACGTTAAAGCAACGGCAACGACATGCTTTTAGTAAAAAATATTCCGTGATATGGCAATATCAACGTCAACGGGTGATAAAAACGTATTTAGAAAGAGGCAATGTAAAATAGATCATCCACTTGGATTTTGCTTGCTTGCTTAAGCCTGTTTATCCCTCCTTCCTTGAGTAAATATTTAACTGAAAAAGTGAAGTTTAACAAGAGCTCACTCAACATAGTTAGTTTCTAGCATTTCAGTTCATTAGTAAACTGTCAAGAAAGGAGGGGGTTTGTTAGGAAACTGGTAAATGGTCTCTATCTGCATGCATGGTGGTGGTGGTGCTGAAAGGAAGAGCGTATTCGTCGAATAATCTCTGCGTTCACATAACGGCAATTTAAAAGGAGCAAGTTGTTTATTCAATTTGATTACATGTCCTTTCTTTTGGATTAAATCATGATGAAGAGAAAAGTCAGTTTTTTTAGCCAGCATCCAAAATCATGTGATTCATAATAATATATTGGTTAATAAAAAAATTGTGAATAGAGCAACAGCAATAGAGTAATATGCAGCAGATGTTTATACAATTTCCTAAGGTCGATCTCTTCTGCAATGATGCACTGCACTGAACTGCGTGTAGTAGGTGGAATCACCTAAAATCTTCCTACACAGAAAATCTCATCCTATTTTCTGTTCTGCATAGTTGATCCAGAGAAAAGTAACTCCCTAGTTCCTTTCCAGAAGTCATGTTCGCCTCGTATTGGTAATAATACACACAGAAAATCTCAAATCTTTCCACTGACATTATGTGAGCCTCCTCCAAGATATTGGGTAATATCTTTACAGCCATAATAAAAACCTCGAAAGAAGAGTGTCGTGGTAAACAACAAATAGAAACATGGGATAAAAAAATCGAAAGAGGTACTTTGATACTTTTTCTTAGGTACTCTTTGTGGCTGTGGTTGTAGATTCTTAAATTATTATAAAAATCTGTTTAGCAAGGTACTCGCTGTGGTGGTACTAGACAATAAACATATAATCTCGATTATGCCATAATTCCATTTCCATCCTAAAATCCGCATATTTTTTGTGCGTGGGTGTGGTGGTTGCTCGTATTGCAAAAATTCTTGTCACTGACAACGTAGTTTTCTTCACAAATATTTTTTTCAAAATTAATTAATAAAAATGTGATGTCATATTGTTACATCACAATTCACAATAGATTAATATTTGGAAAGTTTGTTGGGTCGGGAAGACGCCAAGGCTGCGCTGGGGCTTAGACCAAACTTCAGCCCTTCTTCCTCTATATAACACCTTGTTTTTGTGTAAAGCGTGTAGCATTATGACACCATATTATTATGATCATCATTATGGCATTACATTACATACAAAGCACTAGGGCAAACTGACAAGACAACTGCTGCACCAGCCAGACAGTGAGGGAAGGGAGGAATATTATACAAAAGCTTCCACTTTTTTTTATGAAGTTAGCAAGTATGAAGGATGATGTTTGTATGTTGACGATTGATGAGAAGATGCATTTTAATGTGCACGTTATGCCAAGGCATGCATGCACTGTCTGAGAAAGGTGCGTGAGTTGGTGTAAAAATTGTGGTGCGTGCCCAACAGCTAGCACGTGCATCTTCCGTCAGCGTGTAATGATATCTTGGTTGGTGGCGGAGATGGAATTGAAGAAGGTCCTAGAACAAGAAAAAATGACAAAAAAATGTGCACCACATTCTAATGTTCGTTGTGGTGGTAGCTTTTCCTTTCATTCAAAGATGCTCTTCTACGGAGCTGCGGCTCTGTTCTTTTGTAGAGCGATCCTTTCTGAAATCGGAACATTGAGGAGCGCCATACAAACGTGCTTTAAACACTGCATAAAATTGCACAATCAATACTTGAAAAACTTCCATTACGTTACTTGCACTCTAGATATTTACTGCACCACTGCAAAATAGAGAAGTATGATAAGCATCACGTCAAATGTTGTTGATAGGGAAAACTTTTGCTATCTTATTTTTGAGCACTCATTTTTTTCCTCCATATATACATCTCGTCGTCCGTCTCCGTCATCCCATGATAAATTAATAGTATAGGTGTAGATTTTTAATACGAAACTTGGCTACATATTGACAACAAAATCAAGCTACAGTAATCTTAAAACCCTTTCATGCAGTTCTTGCTTGCATCAATCAACGTGTTGCTCACTTTGTTAAAATTATGAATAATTACAAGCGTTATTAAGAACAAAACAGAGGGGCCGCATGAGTTGCGTTGAATTGACAAAGTAATTAGTGTTCAAATCTACGGACGTAATATGTCTCAACACATCTGTACAATTGCATTGTTACGTCGTAAACAATTAGACAACTGAGTCAATGAGCACGATGATTGAATTTGAAACTGAAATTATTGTTGGTAAGAATGGGCTTAAAAGGAATTAGAGAAAAAGAGAGAAAAAATTATCGTGACACGCATTTTTCCTAATAGCAGCGTATTATATTGTCTTTGTTTACGTTTGCAATTGATAATGGGACTAGTGCAATTTGTAATTTTCTTACAAGAAAACATGCCATTTAAAAGTGTGTCTTTATGAGTTTGCCACTGCCGTGTAATATCGTATTAGATATGTGTGTAAATGTAAATGGTATTTGCTGTAATAGGTAAATAATACACGTTGCTATTATGATTATGATCAGATAAGATGACAGCAGCGACTGCTGGCTGCATTTTTATGCATTTATACTCGGTCACAATAATACAGACCTAATATATTATTGAAACTGAGACTAAAAGCTTAAAGCGAAAAGTTTACTTCAATCTCATGTATTTATGGCGTGGCAATAACATAACAGTAAGAAAAACAACAAAAATTGAAAATGAAAATTGCGCATTCATCCTGTTCCTGTTTCTTTCTCATTTTCAAATCGTGCAATACTTAAAAAAGAGTAGCAGCAAGAAGAACGTATATATAATATACAGTATAATGCTTATGCTAGGTGAAGCGAGCGAAGGGGTTGAATGCAACGTAATTCAAAATGCGACCACGATAATAGGATGACGGGTTATAATGTATGCCCTATATTTTAATGTAATCAGCCTTTCCTTCTTCCATTTAGATATGCAGTCGAAATCGCTGAAAGTGCCTCATTTATCTCG
>JAANSN010003644.1:0-17753 GCA_036850665.1 Dicranocentrus wangi | reverse complement strand
ATAATCTAAACACATAATTCCCATCGTATCCAAACTACCCATAAAAATATACCAGAACACATTTCATCTTCCATGCCATGCAATAATGCAGTACTAACGCAAACCGCCTCATCACAATCATTATCATCCCCATCAAAAACAACATTCGTAGCAACACACCACCGCACCACCGTCAAATATCATAGCATCAGTTTCATTCCATATTCCTCGTGCTACATTTAAAGGAAGAGAGTGGTGCATAAAGACAAAAGCCAGACGAGTCGAGTGCGGTGCGAGGAGCCTTTACTACCTGAGAAAAATATTGGCCAACAGAAGGGCAACAAAAACGCTAACCAAATCAACGTGAGCTCTACTAATAACATATGTTCAATGCATAACAATTTTTATACGTAACAGACACAGTGTGCCAAGGGGAGCTCATATGAGTAAAGAGAGGAAATAAAAGGAGAATTGGAAAAGAGGAAGATTGCAATATAATAGCCATTACCTCATTGTGATTGTAGTGATGTAGCCAGCAGCAGCAGAGCAGGAGCATTAGCGATGCATATGAGTTGAAACTAGCCGTTTTGGAAATTGAAGAATATATGCATGCATCATCATCGTCACAATACTGAATAGAATACTTATATTATTGTGAATTACGTGTACTTTTTTGTACATTGAATCAAGCACGTTACAGGGCCGAGCAGTAACATATTGTTGGCGTATATATACTTTTTAAAGTTAGTTTTTTTTTGCTCATTCAGTCAGTCAGGCAGGAGGATATATACACATACATATACACCTTGATACATTATAGAATCATACGAGAAGTAAGAGATAGGCATTTATAGCGTCCCATTGTGCTCTGCATCGCTGATTGTCTGCTGTTTCTCTCTCGTTTGTGCAAGTAAAACTAACATTTTTACTTGGAGAGAGCTGTGTGTTCGTTGTATTAAGCAAAAACCACTTTTCACACAGTCAAAGTCAGTCTGAATGACGAAGGAGTTGAAGCTAGAAGAATGTGTGAATCTTCTCAGCGGAACTACTCATTCTATAGGTGGTACAATTTCGTCCTCATCTGCAGCAGCTTACCGTCAGCCTCATTCTCAACACCACCACCACCACTCGTCCTCCTCGCATCATCATCAGCATCATCATCACAATAAACCTACGAGTTTGATTACAAGTCCTTATGTCAGTGGAAACAGTGGGACGACGGCGACTGGACTTAATCAACAAAATTCAACTTTTGCTGGTCAAAGTCTGATTACATCCACACCCAAAGCGATGATTCGGAGGAATAGCAAAAATGAGTTGCGGGGAGGCTACCAGTGTACTGTCCGCCTGTTGGATGATTCCGAAATTCTGCAGTGTGAATTTCAGGTAAAGACACAAACAATCTATATGACATTTTTAGAACTCTAACGATAAATCTTTTAGAGGATATAGGCTATGTCGTTTTTAGTTTTTGCTTGTTTGGAGTCGGTGAGTGACTAGAGAGAGAAGTAGGCTTTGTGTAGTTTTCAAAGTGATATGTTGTTGCTCCCATCGCTCGTCAGTTGTTAAGACGCTACACCCTCCTGATTACGGTAAATTGCGGGATTTCAAGTGCTGTTGAGTCAAAATCCCCGTTTCATTCTGACCACGTTGTTGCGTTGTTTGTTCTAATGCGGCACGTCGAGCAGTTCCGTCAAATGTTCAAATTGGTTCCTCTTGAATTAGTGCAGAGATAAAATGTGAATTTTCGTAAAAGTTTCATTCGTTAAAGTTTTTCAGGATATATTTTAAAGCGTTATACTTACAAAACTGGTAGTGCGGATATCGAGTAGTTTGCATTTGCGTTGGTTATGCAAGCCGCAATACATTAGATAGCACACTGCATCTGCATTTTTGCTGAAGTAGTGTTAACGTGAACAGAAACAAATAAGCTGTTCATTCAAAGAAGCAAGTTTTTTTCTACTGTGTATGAAATGAAATGAGCTAAAATGTAACTCCAATACAATGCAACTTGCACGCGATGACTTGCTGACACAAAGTCATGAGGTGAGGTTGTGTTCCTATTGGCACATGCGTGCAGTAATAGTACGAAATGCACATATATAGTCACCCAGAATGTAAAAAAAATAGGTGATGTGCCTGATTTGAGCACCTACCATGCACAATATGTACCTGAAACTGGGAAGTAACAAGTTGTTTTCTTTGTAATGTTTTCAATCAGAATAGTAAACATGCTTGTTAGCGTTTTCAAGAAAACAAAATAATAGTCTCGTCTACAATACTTATGATACCTAAAGAGAGTATATAGATTAGTCTTAATGATTGATGAAACAGATTCAAAATTGGTGAGAAAAAAATGAATTACATTGCAAGGGGAAATTAATCATTTTCAGCCTCACCACAAAGGCCAGTTCATTATGGACTTTGTATGCAGACAGCTGAACATTGCTGAAAAGGATTACTTTGGGCTTCGCTTTGTCGACTCGAATAAGCAACGGGTAAGACCTCACATTTTTTTCTAAAAACATGTGTAGTGTGTAGCAAACACAGTTAGCTGGGTTTTCTTTCTACGCTATGTTTTGATATGCGTACCTCACATCGTCATAACATAAACATGATGATCGTCACAACATCAGTATTTCATGATGAATTGATAACCATCAAAGTTCAGCTAACCATGAATGAACACTTCCGGTTTTTCTCTCTTTTTTTACACCTACTTCGGTTTCCTGCCTCGCCCGATCCACTTCGTTTCTCTCATGTACCACCCGTAACACCACCACCACCACTGCTGCCCCCATCAACGAATGATTAATCGCAACATTCAACCTGTCAAACGACTTTTGGTCTCCATCTCTCCACTCCAATAGCACTGGCTGGACCTGAGCAAGTCGATAGTGAAACAGCTGAAAGGTAACTTTTGCTTACAGATTGCTACTTTAAGCTCTGCAATTTCCCCCTTGGCGCACCAAACCGTGACTCATTCCGAAAGTCGTGTGTATAGTAGCTCTCGCTATCATGGATTTAAATACTCTCCGGAGATTACTTTTTCTCCTCCGTACGTACATTTATTTGTATGTCCACCACCCGAGTTTCAAAAAAAAATTTTCTGTGTAGCTGACTTTTCCACCGGGTTTCATTCCACTCCCGGCTAGTCTAGCAAACACATCTGATTTCCTGAGTGCGGTAGTAGGTATCAATGAACAAGTTGTTGCGTAAGTTATGCATGTCGCAACTCCCTCGAGAACCATAACCATCCCTTCCTCCCTATTATAAAATGGTTTAATATGGAAGCTCCGCAGCCAACACACAGTTTGCTACGTGCTTACCTCGTTTGCCATTTCCATTAGTTTTGTTCATCTATTCCACGACGACGAGCCAAGTGAAGTTACTATTTCGCTGAGCGAATGGAAAAAAGGGAGGATGGGATGAGAAAATAAGCCAATATAAATTTGTTGAGGATTGTTGTTTTTGCTTGCTTTGTGCTGATGATAAGTAAAGCTGTCACACTAATTGGATTAGTGCTACGGCGGCCGGTGGTGATGTGAACTAGGTGAAGTTTGGAGTTACTCCAGCGAATCACGTTCAGGTAGAATAGCTGTTCCAAATAATCTACTCGACTGTTTAACCTTTTCCCATGTACCAGTACCACTGTAAATGTGTGGAATTACGAATTTTGGAAGGATAATATAGGATAGGATGAGCAATGGAGTATCAATTTGGAAATCGCTATTATCAGTTTTCACTACTTCCAACGAAAAATGAATGTCGGAACCATTAATATAACGATTTTGGTAGGGAACCGTGTACTCGGAACTCGAATTGCGTTGTTTGATTGAATAACAAAAAATAACGAAAGATAGAGAAGATTGGATTACAAAAACAAATCTGTCAGGCAGAGGGAGAGTCAACATCATATTATCGAAATGCGTCGTGGATCCTCACTGAGGGATTAAAACTTTTCCGATTCTCCGAATCATTTTTGCTGAAAGCTTTTCCAAACAGGATATCAAATGGCCCATTTGACATCTTGTGCTTCAGCCCAAACGTCATACAAAACTACAAAGAAGCTAATCACTTTACGATCCTCTATTTTTTTTCTTCTCTCAAATGTAATAGATATGGCGTACATTGTATGCTTCCGCTTCAAGTTTTATCCGAGTGATCCCATGTTGCTGAAGGAAGAAGTGTCCCGCTACCAACTTGTACTGCAGCTCCGGAGAGACATTCTCCATGGAAGGTTGTACTCAACACTCTCCGATATGGCAACTTTGGCTTCCTTCATTATTCAATGTAAGTCTTTCTTAACACAACCCCGTCACACAAGTCCACACTATTATCCTTAATGTAATAATAACAGCAGAGTTTCAATTGAGTCCACTCTGGGTGAATGAAATTGTCCTTTTCCTTTGAAACAATTTTGTGAACCAAAGAGTAGAGTGGGACAAGAGAGTTTTAGTCTAAAAGATGGATGTGATGTTTGTGGCGGCGGCGTCTCAAATAGAAAATCTGCCTAGTTCTGTATATACTATATACCACGTAAACGTAATATGTCTCGCTGTTGTAAAGTGGGATGTAATACAACCATTTTCCAGAAAAGAGACAGATGAGCCATTCACTTGGTATACGATACAATTTTGTTTTTGTTTTACCGAAAATCATGCCTACAGCTGAGCTCGGAGACTACGATCCGGAAGTACATACAGGAAATTACATCACGGACTATGAGTTGGTCTCTCGGCAGTCCCATGAGCTGGAAGAGAAAGCGATAGAGCTTCATCAAAAGTTAAAAGGACTTACGCCGTCAGAAGCGGATATTTTGTTCCTGAAAAAGGCTACTACTCTCGACACTTACGGGATAGACCCTCATCCTGTTAAAGTATGTGTATAAATGAAACTTGACTCTCTCTCTCTCTCTCTCTCTCGCTTTTTTCCGCTTTCTCTGTTTACTTGCCTCCCAGACAGACTGAGTGAGATGGGATATTACTTTGAATGAATTTATATACTTTTACCCATTCCGCCATTCTATGGAGAAAGTTTTGTTCATAATCATGAAGAATTCAGCACGGTAATGGAGTTACTCATACTTTGTTACTTTGCCAGATCGTAAAATACAAAATGGTATGAAACAACGTAGGCCGTTTCATTAGTTCCAATGTCGACTTAAACGGAGGAATTGTTTTATTCAAAAGTTTAATGGGATATGAGCTCTGAAAAGCTTATTATATATATATATATTCAGTATATTTTAGAAGGGAAAAATCCATTTTGTGCAGCTTTCTCCAAATGTGTCGACGTGATTTTACCATATTATTTATATATAGAACGCAACGTTATCTCACAAATACCTGCATAAAATGTATGCATAATCAATTTTTTTGGGGGGATTTTCAGGACCAACAAGGGGAACAAGTATACCTAGGAATAAATCACACTGGAATCAGCACATTTCAAGGTTCTAGAAAATCAACTCATTTCAAGTGGTCACAAATCACAAAGCTCAACTACGAGGCCAAAATGTTTATAATTCATCTTTCCATCCCGGAGGATTCTAGGACCAAGGTAAATGTGAGAATGCAATAATGATTATCCTCAAGCAATTCCTAAATTAAATCAGACCTCTCCCGTGAATACTGAACATGTGTGTTCTGTTTTATACATTTTTAATGAGGTTGTATGTTTTTTTGTTGGTTTGTGTATGTTCCAAACTAGAAAAAGGAAACTGTTGGTTTTAAATGTCAGACATCCAGTTCGTGTAAATACCTGTGGAGATGTGCAGTGGAGCAACGCTTATTTTTCACGTAAACCATTTTCAAATAACTTTTTTCTTTTTTAACAAACTTGCTGCTTATTACATCGGTACGCTTCAGACAAATCAATAGAATTCAACGTTCGATTTATTCCAAGTACAAAGGCATATGTCACAATAATGTATATATCCTTTTAAAATATCTTGAGAAACGTCGCAATACATATTTGTAATCACTTTGAGTACACTTTTGATATATATTTATATTCAACTGTATTACAAAGAACAACAGATCTAACTCGTAAATTAACGTTAAAGTATATAATATACTAAACTTAAAAGATAGAATATATATTTGAATTTAGTCAAATCCAACTTTTTGTGGAATTTGAACAACCTATGTAGGTGGTATTGTGGTAATTTTTTTTTCTTTTCAACATTTAACAACAATTTTCGTTTATAATTTTTTTAAGCATTTACACAGCCTATAACAATTACGATATATACTGATTATAGTTTTGTAGTTTCCCGAATTAACGGTTTAAATGTAAATTCAGCCAACAATGTAGTATGTATGTAGTATGGAAACAACGTTCCTGAACCACTCAAAGCTCTCAATTGACAAAATTGTGACAAGCATGAGATCAGACGTTCCAGTTTCAGTATTTTTTTAAATGTACGTACTTACTACACTTAAACGCATGCACCTACAACAGACGGAGTTTGATTTGATGCAAAAGATCCACTTTCTCCAAACCAAACCTGCTTGCACTTCTTGTCTCCTTGTTTTGGCATCAATTGGAAATGTATATAACTCTGAGATCGGCTATGAATTACGACCGTACGACATGCGTACGATGAGTCTTTTACGTACCCGGATTTGTACCCATTTGTGCGTCTTTAACACACTCATAATACGAAGGAGGTGGATGAAAATCCTCGGTTGTTATTGACTTTGAGTCGATGGTAAAACTATCGTCGTAAGCATTTAAGTAGTCGGGCGGCAGACTCTCCACTTCGTCCCTGGCATTCTCGTCGTCATCACTATTCATTGTAATCTCAATTTGACCTGCTGCTGGTGAAACAGCTCGTTGGGGTGCTTGAGGGAGTGCTCGTGGGGGCGTACTACTTACCGGACCTCTAACTACCGGAAGGAGGTATCGGGCGATCCTATTGCTGTTGGGGTTTATGACGACAGCATCTCCCGGACCCACATCACTCCCAGTATAGGTCAACGCTATGGGAAGATTAGCTAGCGTACTTATCCCAGTCAGTCCAGTGCTGTATGCATCTCGGTAGATATAAGGTTGACATATTATGTCTGACGTGATGTTTTCATCAGAAGGTGGAGCCAATCTTGGGGAGTTTGGTCCGTCCGGGTCTACATATAAATAAGTATATATGCACTCAATTTCGAATTAAAGATGCTGCAACCATAGAGTTGTTCTCTCTCTGGTGGTGTGATAAATTATTTAAAAGGAGTTGATTACCGAGCACCCGCCGAACGAGTATCTTCCTCATCCTCCGTTGCTGCCTTCTCAGGCAAAATCCGGTAGGACATGTGTCCTCAATATATACCGATACTCTGACACAGAGCAGGAGGAACTGTTTGTACACAACAAAATACAAAATATTACGTGTACGTCTTACCACCACCGTCTCCTCAAGATATGTAAGTGGATAAGTGTAAGTGGAGTGGGGTTCACACGTGTGGTGGTAAAATTATTATTTTGAGTTGAACGTTAGTTGAAAGTGAGGTTGATATGTGTAGACAGCAATCAATTTGCTGCTGCTGCTGCTGCTGGTGTGATATGCACAAAGTGTGACTAGGTGTGTGCATATTTTATACGTATCCCCGTACATATTTATATATCGCTTACCATAAAAACGACGACAGAGCCAACGGTTATGTACAAAAGGAAGGCTACTGCTGGACTCATGCTTCAGGTCACAATGACACTTTTCACTTATAGACATTTGAAAAATGCATAAATGCGTTGTTATTTTGAAATATACGCTAGTGACTGACTACAGCATTGTTGTTGGTGGTGTTGGCTTGTGATGTATCCCCGACTGCACTCAGCTAACTGGTTTTCCTTCAAGTGAGCCATGTGAAAATGGCGCTTGTGTGTTTATGCTCCGCTTTCACCAGAAGAATGAATGAAGAAAAGTATGAGAAGAGGGGAAAAGGGATTGCATCGATCGGGCCGAGGTCGTTTCCACTTTTTCACCATAACTTTCCTCCGCGTATCATACATGCAATAGGAGAAGAAGGAGCAAAGTGGTGTGCTTTCATAATGCGTGTGTGCCTTCTTTATATCAGACTATAAAAATGTTCCCATCATTACCTAATATCCTGTTGGCTTGGCTTTCAGTTCCACTTGGTTTTACATTCGAGAGGAACAAAACGAGGTGGTATAGGGTGAGAATATGCTACAAGAAGAAAGACAGCTACAGTATTGTATTATGCTTGGCTTGGTTGTGTTGAAAAGAGATGAGGTTGAGAAAGTGGGACAGGCTTGCGTGGTTGGTCACACGAAATATTATCGTGATGCTCATATGGGATCCGGCATGCCAACTTTCTTCTTCCCTAAAAGAATGTGTGAAAAGAAGAAGTGAAGCCGCTGCTTTTGTGTGCCACTTACTTTAATGCACAATTTTCTCCTCACTTTCACTATTTGTGTAGTCTGTGCGCCCTGGATTCGGGAATAGGACTCTGCTGAGGACTTTGAATATAATGTGGGAACGGGAACGTTGGACATTATATTGGAGAAACATTTTATTACTGGGTGAATCAAGCAGGATGCGCTTATTTTTTCATATGAAAATGTTGGATTGGATGGATGTTGGATGGTCGCAGGGCAAATAGATATATAGGCTATCTAGGTTTACAACCTCGATCCGAAGGTCGAAAAGACGAGTTGTCCTTTGTTCCGCCGAGTTCCCTTCTTCTTTTTTTAGGACAGTTGATCTGGCGAAAGAGAAAAAAACAAGTCTTAAGAAATTTGTACTGAGGCTAGGTTCAGCTTCATTGAATATTTATGGGAGCTCGGGCTCATAAATCCTCATCACGAAAAAGATGGATGAAATCCCGTCTGCTTTTTTTTTGTTTTCGCATCTCATGAAATATGCAACTCTGCCAGATGGTTAAAACTCTTCTCTCCGTATGAATAATATTAAAACGGGATGATGATTTTAATTGCAGATGTGGTTGTGCAAGTGACATTCCCAGCTCCGTCCGCGGCGGTGGAATTTTTGGTACAAGATTTAGATATTCGGGGCGTGTACAAAGGGAGATTCTCGAGGACGCCGGTCCCCTGAGGGCGTCCGACAGTGTCATCTCAAGGACACCCCTAACGAGATCTTTACAACGGAACAAGACGAGGAGTTTGCCCCATACGCCCCTCCAAATTGGTATTGCCTCGTTTTCTGTTTTAAAAAAATTATTATTACGATGTTAGATTATGGTGATGGTGATTTTAACCGCTTTGTTGGAATTACACACGATGATGATGCCATCATAGGATACGGAAGTTTGCCTAGATCCAATCACTCTGCCCCTCCCCACGAAAGTACTCGACTAGAAGGCGCAATGGGAACATTAGGTTCGTCAACTTCCTTGCCACTGTCAACCCTGTCTTCCCCGTATTGTCCGGAGCACACACTACCCCTTCTCGAGACGCTCCGGGAGGACTCTCCTCGTGTTGAGGAAAAAGGTAACCCACTGCATGAGTGCCTGATGATGATAACTGAGCAGTTGTTCATGACTATGGCTCAGCCTTTATTATTAAATGCTCAAATACTAATTAACAATAACTACAGTACTCAAATCGATTGTCGACTCAACAATAATACCACTCGCATCGGGGTGATGTTTGTCCTATATCCCACAAAGGCAGTTTGGCTAAAAGTTTTAACAAGTATTCATTCGGGTTCGGTTCAGACCTCCTCACGAGAATGTTTGTTCCCCTTATGTAATGCATGCCACCTGTCTTGTGGGATATGCAACAAAACAAACATAACTTTCATTTGTTTGGGTTACAAAAAGAAAGTTTAAACTACTAGTTTTATACTGATATCAAAAAATAACTTTAATTGAGTATATTATTATTATGTGCATCGTTGTGCGCCTAGGGCTGACACCTTGATTTCATTGAAGCTCTCATAACCTTTTGATTTATTAGTGGCACCTGTGTGAATCGCTCGAAATTTTTCAAAAATTGACATTTCTCATAATAATATACGTATGTACCTACCTATACAACCTCATACCGCAATAATCTCACTACTACTACCACCGCAGCATGACTCAAAAACTAATTACAATCTTTTTCAATTGTAATTTTTTTTTAAAGTTTGTATAATTTATTTTTTGTTTTGCTTCTTTCAACCTTTTGGTTATAAACTGCATGCATGTTGTTTGATGCAATAATCTCCGTTTTTTTAAAATTTCCTTTGATCACTGTCTGTGTTGTGTGTTGTCTCTGTGAGCATCTACTCTTGATCCTTATATATATTACACAGGAAAAGATAGTACTGGATCGGAACCAGTTTCTAGGAATCTCTCAAATATTCTTGAGAAGCAGGCATTGGATGAGCGTGTCGAAAAAGAGTTTTTATCCACTCAGGAAGAAACTTTGACAAGCATTCCTGAGGACCCAGAAACTGAAGCTGAGCTAATTGCTGATGAAGCAGCATCCAAAAGTGAAGGGCCTGCTCAACTTACTACTACTACTACTCCCACTACCACTCCTCCTACTACTACTACTACCGCTATTGCTACTTCTACTACTAATGTGGAAACTATGCAGGCGCTCAAAGTTAACTTGATAGAAAACCCTAGCAAACCAAGTGGAAAACTAGCAGTCGGTAATGGCTCTGCCATTTTTCATAAACAACTTAAAAACTCTTCTGATGATGTTGAAAGTGATGATGATGATGAGGATAACGGGGGAGGAGGAGGAGATGATATTGATGAGGGCACAAAAGATTTATCAGAATCAGATGGTTACCGACCTTTGGCTCAGTTAATCAATAGTAAACCAAAAGCAGGTCCTTCTCTCGAGAGTAATAATAATTCGGGTATGTGAAAGAAAAGTCATTAAAGAAAAAAAAAACATTATTGGTCGGTTGATGATCGCCTTTTAAAAGTCTTATCTTGTATCCTGTAAATTATGTGGTTCATAATATCCTGTGTACATATAACTACTACTACTTCCATTCAAAACGGGGCTGAATTTGGAGGGGTGCTAAGTAAGCAAGCCTAAGTAATAATAATTATTATTATCTTGGTGATTTAGGAACTCGTTTACTCTCAATCCGTAAGACCGAGTGCATATACACCATATTTTCTATCTATACTCATTATGTAGCTTATTTCATTGGGTTTTCGGGCTTTTTCAAAATCTGCTGTGCTGAGCTGTGTTTGCAATTTGCAAAAAACTGTAGCATATTATGTAACGTACTAATGAAACGACATTTGATTTGACTCTTGGTCGACATTCCCCTCCGACTTGAATTCCACCCAAAAAATCACTGTGAATTACGGGTGACGGTGACGGGACGGGATCTATAGTTTTTGTCCAAAGCTTTCCTATAGATAGTTGTGGTTTTGTAGTTTGTTAGAGCTGATGTAAAAAAAATGATCATGCGGATAATAAGAAAATACGAGTGGCCGCCGCTTTAAATGTTCATTAGACTACGGTATGAAAGAAACATGAAATGTGTGTGGTGGTAACTCTTCTTCTGTATAGCTTGCAAGATGTAGATTTTTGGGTAGCTTTGATATCTGTATGTAAATAGGGACAACTACGTTATAATGGTTTATTGCATAGGTAGATAGACGTAGAGTAATGGAGGCTATGAATGAAATTCATTAAAGGTTAAACGTGGGCTTGTATTTGGTTTTTCAGCCTTCGTGCCAGTTTATAATACAACTGATGCATCCGAAGGGGTCTGCCTTTCCACCGAAGAGAAAACACTTCGAGACAGTAAGATCGACCAAGTTGCATCCATATCATCGGTATCATCAATGAGCGAATATGGGAAAAGACCGCAGCAAGGGGCAATCCTGTCCGTGGCCAAAGTCTTCATTGTGTGTTTCATATGTGTTCTAATAGCCCTCCTTGTAGTTGCTATTTTGGCGATTGAAATTGACGTTGACATTTGCCGGAAGATGAGGAGAATACCGGAAGTTGAGATTTTCCAGTTGGAGGTGTATGAGCCAGCTAAGCGTTTCCTTTTAGCGAAATTTTCTACCAGTTCCAGCTCGGGCGGGAGACCTGACTAGAATCTATAATATAGAGTTTGATTATTATCATTATTATTATTATTATATGATTATTATGACTTTATTTTATATATAGATGCTAGCGTATTTTTTACTAAATTGACAATAATTTTTGCATTTCCCTTGCATTTTCAAAAATTGAGTTTTTGAGTGAGAAGAAGTCTACGGAATCAATCAAATAGGTCACGTCACAATCTATAAGTTGTCACAAAAGACACGATCCTTGACTGTTGTTGAATTGTAAAATTGATAAATTTTTTATCTCTATACATTTTTAGCTGATATATGATTAATCATTGATTGCCACTTACGAATACAATCCTGCCAACAAAAAAAACGTGTTAACCTCCGTCTTTCTTTTTGGAATGGTCCATACATTTTACAAGCCAAAAAAAGGGTACTATAAAACTGGTAATGGGAAAAAAATTGAATGAAAAGCTATTTAATAGATTAGATAAAAAAAACCAAAAAAAAAACAAACAAATTTGCTCGGGCTATATTCTAACTTTTTTAGGTAATTGACATAACGCTGCTCAAAAAGCTCTTAGAACTCTTAGACAATTTTTCTGGTTAGGCGAAAAAAAAGTTACCATTCACTTTAAGTTTTATAATATCACTCTTATGTCAAACTCTTTGATTACATTTTATTGTAAAAAAAAATTTCTCGGGGAATTTGCTGTAAGCAAGGATGACCGTTACTTGTAAGTCTATTAATCTGAATAGATTTTCTACAAGAAACCACAGGAAAAAAGAAAAGAAAACTTGGTCGAATCTTTCTAACTCAAGACAAGCTTTTACTACTACTACTGACATCAATAATCAGATCCAAAACCTTCACCACACATGTTTATATACAATCTGGTTATACAAGGAATATTTTGCAGGTCAGCCCTTAAACACGATAATAAACACGAAACAATGAATTGTTGAAATAGTGAATAATATTATATGTTCATTTTATACTTAAAAACCGCCCTAAAAACCGTAGGTGCCTTGTACAATAATTTGTGTGTATTAGAGTTGAATTGTAATAAAGTTGTGACGTTTCACACTCTTTACATTTCATTCTTTTTAGAATTTAGCTTGTTTAGAAATCCATTTCCCAACGGTAGCTATTTTTATTATTACTATTATTTGTGCATGTTCTCGGAACACTACAATCCTTTGCATGCCTACAATTTTTGAGGAAAACATATCTACCGTAAATAAATAATAAAGCAATATTATGCATAGCCGTAATTTCGTTTTTTTGTTAAACTGTTCTTCACACACTATCCAGTAGATAGTGATGATGTATGTAATACGTATATGAATAAGTAACGACACACTTTGGTATAACTTTTTGGAGTGAGAAAACTAAATTAAGAAAGAAAAAAATTGGATTGGTTTATTCAAACTTTTGAATTGGATTTGCAAATCGGCCAAAAAAAAACTCAGCGTCGGTAATATTATATTTCTTATAATTAACAAGACACTATATAAATATTTTAGAAATAACTTTTGCCAAGCCAAATCAAAAATATGTCAAATTAAAAAACAACTACAAACTGACGTTTGTAAAAAACTTGCATGCAAAAACATAACGTTGGACAGCGATGATGCCTTGACTTGATAGCGTTGTTAATTTGCTGTTTAGTAATATAGTATGCTCTTAAAGGATACGTGATACTTTTTTTGTAAAAAAAAAATATGAATTACTTTGAAGGTCTTAAACATTATTATTGTTTCCGGAAGGGTGTATTGATGTTAGATCTTTTGCAAAAATTTTAGTTGGGAAAGTTTAGGAAAGTTGATAATTGATTGATGGGTTAAGATGCTATGTTTGTTTTATGCAGTGAATAGCACGGCGGTTTTTTTATGTAGCTTGCACCGTTGTGGCAAGTACGGAACACAGTATTATTATTGTTTTATTGTAATAACTGCAGTTGCATTTTGTTATCACCCTTCCGATGCACGTTTAAAAGTTTTAGATGAATAAGTGCAGTCAGGGGGCGTGTGATCGAAAGGAGATAATTTCCAAAGGTAAAAGGGTGCTTTTATTTAAAGTGGGTTATTATTATTCATTATATTTTTTGTCCTATACTTGCTAACCAACATACGCTCATAATATTTTAACATGGATTATATATGAGTTTGAAAAGTTATTGTTATTGTAAAATTTGCAGTAGATGGTAAAATAATAAAAGGTTAACTCTCAGATATTATTTTTGGTCATCTGAGCTTGAGTAATACTGGAACCACTTTAATAGTCGCATTTTTATTAAAATGTTTTTGCACTCCACCACGGAATATCTTCCAGCAAGCAAGCACTAGCAAACGGCATTGTTTGCAGATTATGATAAAAACTCATGTGGAATACAATGTCGTATTATAATAATAATATGTAATGTAATTAAACATGTTTGCCCATCATTTAATTTTTTGGGACTAGAGAATAGTTTGTAGTCGCAAATTGCATTCCTCTCTGCACTGAAAAGTTCTATATACTCACTTAATTTTTATTGCATTTCATTTTCGTGGCATAATATACTTCATCGTAGCCGTTTCACATGGTTCGTCCAACACGAGTCTGGTTTGGAATTACACACACAAATCGTATTTCATTTTTTTTTTTGAATTCATATTTTCACTCTCTATTCCTAATAGGTAGCACATACACATAATACTTGTATATATACTTCTATTAGCCTATTTGTGTTTTTCGCTGAACGTTAATTAATTTTTTAAGAAGTAAATGATACACATGTCATGTCATGTAGTACATATACGCATTACGCATCTTACAATATACATATATTTCAAATTTTGCTTTTCCCTTCTCGATTTGATTCATTTTAATTAATTAATGTGTTGATTAATATCAATCTCATTTTTATTTCTGTCGCATAATCATAATATCTTAAGTATATCGCATTCAAATCTAATCTCTAGCGTACAGTGCTTTTGTATAGTTAGCACATAGTAGCTGGTAACCATATACTGGTACTGGTCATGAATAGGTTATTATTATTATTATTATATTTTCAGTAGCAAGATATTTCTTTGTGGGTTTATATTTATATATACTTTATGCTGATAATATTCTATTTACAAAATGCAGTCAACAAAATTACTCGTCATCGTTATAGGGTCGGCATGTGGCATCTGCTGCAACATACCAAATAAACACATTTACCACTAGATTACGTAGGTGTAACTGCACCCACTCCCGTGCGCTGCCGTACTTTCATCCGCCTCCTCCAATAATGGGGTTGACAAAGGATTTATCATCTCAAGATGGATTTGTTACCATAATGTATCGTCGCACATATATAATTTTACGTGCAGGAAGCCATCTCAGCAATTAGGGGTTGTCTACGCTGGAAACTCGTAACACTTTCTAAAATTCTATCGTTATATAATTTGTAGGTACACTTATCCCGTTCAAAATATACCTAGGTTTTAGTCTTGTTCAGTAAGTTAAAACACAGAAGAAAACAACAATCAACCTGAAATTCATAAATATGTTTAGACCAAAAAGACAATTTAAATATTAAATATGATTATAATGCATTTATATACAGAGATGTTCATTTTCAAAACAACAAATATACCCAACTTCTACATGTCGCGTCGTATTCGCAGACCTAGGTAGATTTCACTATTTCAAAAATCTACTGATATATATTCGTACATACAATAGAATTATGAATCTGAGCTGAATACGATTTTTTAAATAATATACAGTTTTTGTCAATCTTTTATACTACGGTATTGTACAAAACTTTTGCAGCAGTAGTTTATGTACGGTAAGTAATAATGTCAAGCATAAACTTATGGCAGCTATTGGGGGCGTACAAGCTGCAGTTGATGACTCGTCGTCGTCAGATCTCAAAACTAGCAGGAAACCAAAAAAAAACAAGCAAAAGTTGGTTGTAATCATTTCATACACACAAAACAACATTATACATGAACAATATATAATTCATGACCTAAACTACGCTAAGCCAATTTACCTGGATTTTGTGACTGAGATCTAATTGCAGTTTCGGAATGTTGGCTTTCTCGACGATGACTCGTTCTGGTTGAGCCGCTTTTTGTTCTATTTCCTGCGCTGTTAAGACGACTGCTTCCTGCGAAGAGACAATATAATCCACAGAACCACACAGTGGATATCAAAAAGTGATTGACAATCGATTCCCGCACGACATTACAAATTATAGCGTACCTTTGTCAGGCTTAACAGCACTAATGGACGAAGGCAATGTGGTTGCTTTGGCCGCCACAGTTGAGGGGAGAGACTCTTCTGCGAAATAAATCAGACACGTCAAATCAAATCTCATTTCCTGCCACCTTTGACAATTCCACTCAAAATCAAATGAAAGTTAGATAAGTATAATATGACATGATGACTCCTCCTTACGATATAGTCTGATCTGTCCATCCGTTTCCCCAAGGGAATTTTTTGATAAGCAGACGTATGTCCCAAAATCTGATGCGGTGACTCCACGAATCGTCAAGCGCATTGTGACTTTGTACGTATTATCCACAAGTATTGGCTCATACTTTTCTCCTGATGGGACAAAAGACAAGATTCTCGTCAACGATAATAATTATTATAGGACATAAAATATGTAGTACTCAATCTAACAACATTCATAATATTGTGCGCATTCACGGGGTGGCTAAGCTCCTTGGTTCAAAAAAGCATTGTTGAGTGTTTTCCTAAACATTCTAAATAAAATCGCCAGAGCGTGCGGTGCATACAACTCAACAAAATCACCAATAAATCGCCATGAATATGAATCTGTGCAAGCGTGTCAATCGGGCCCTATTTTATCAATCCGTATTCGCCAGCATAGCCTCCAGCTATGGAGTAAATATAATAGAAACCTACGCAGATTGCGGTTTTTTTCAACCACCCACCCACCCAACCCAACTTTCTTTTCACTTTCACGAAATCCCTGTTGTATCACCTTGATTTTAGTATGCACTTCGTCTTTAGTGAAGCCAAGACAGGGGCAATTCCTAGAGAAAAACACATAACCCAGAGTAGTTGTGCTTGGCTATATGGGGTCTAGATGCGAAAGAGATGGATAATAAAAAACTTTACAACTTTCTTTCGCCAAATGCTATAGCGCACAATCGTAACACTACTACTGCTCTAAAAGCCGCCGAAAATGTTAAAATATTCGGATACATCTTATTTCGTAGCAAGAAATTCACCATTGCAGCAAGCAAGTAGCAAAAGCAAGCATGATTTCGTGATCTCCAGGGCTAATTCCAAAGATCAACAAAAGTTAGAGGTTTAGTATAAACTTTGGGCGAGGTTGTCAGTGTATTTTCTCTCTACTCGCTAAAGTAACGAAGATTAGTTTCGGTGATTAAGTTGGGTCATATCAGCAGCAGTAGTATTCATAGTTTGCATCATACAGAGTTGCCGGTCACAGCCCGATAATAAAAGATACTTATATCCGGATTTATAATTCACATTTTATGTACTTAGTTAGCTAGTCCTCAGCATTGTTTTCCAGATAAGGTCTGGGCTCGCAACTATAAAATAATCAGTGGAACCAAGTGGTGATCATGATCATAATATTTGCTGGAGTGGGAATATGATGCACTTATATATTCTCCAAACTCGCTAGACGAGAGCTACTTTTACTTTTTTTCCAAAAAAACGAAATAAAAGTGCATAAAGTACGGTAATAGTAGTAGTATATTACATGTGACTTCTGATTTCCATATACAAAAGGT